>UESW01003183.1:0-86547 GCA_900491605.1 Calamus simplicifolius | reverse complement strand
AGGGTCGATGGGTGGAGGAGCTCCCCAGTGTGATATGGGCTTACCACACCCCCAGAGCCCCGACGGGAGACTCCCTTCAGTCTTACCTTCGGATCCGAAGCCGTCATTCCCATCGAGATCGGGCTGCCCAGTTCGCGTGGAGTCCTTCAACGAGGAAAATAACTCCGCGCTGATTCGGGCTAATTGGACTTTATCGACGAGCATGATCGGGCGAGGCTGCGCATGGCGACTTTTCGTCAGCGAGCGGCCAAGTACTACAATGCCCGAGTTCGTCTCAAGGTTTTTCGCCGCGGAGACTTGGTTTTGAGGAAGGCTGAGGTTTCCAAGCCTACAGAGGGGGGCAAGCTATCCCCCAACTGGGAGGGTCCTTATCGTGTCGCCGAGACACTCACCGGGGGCATACAACTAGAAGAACTCAACGGGCAACCCATTCCGCGTACCTGGAATGCGGATAACCTCCCAATATTATCAATGATGTATTCCCCGGGGCATAAGCAATAAAGGAGGTCCTTTCTGACGCCACAGCCTACTCTCCCTTGCGTCCAAGGACCAGGTCTCTCAAAAGGAGCTCACCGGCATCGCGGCTAACGGACACCACTCGGCCCCAGCACGGCGGTGCCCCCGAGTCGGTTAAGACCCTAACAGCTCCGTACCCGGTCGAGTCGCCCCTAGGCGGCACACAAACCCTGAGGTGGTTCAAAAGGAGCTCACCGGCATCGCGGCTAACGGGACACCACTCGGCCCCGGCACGGCGGTGCCCCCGAGTCGGTTAAGACCCTAACAGCTCCGTACCGGTTGAGTCGCCCCTCAGGCGGCACACAAACCCTGAGGTGGTTCAAAAGGAGCTCACCGGCATCGCGGCTAACGGGACACCACTCGGCCCCGGCACGGCGGTGCCCCGAGTCGGTTAAGACCCTACAGCTCCGTACCCGATTGAGTCGCCCCTTAGGCGGCACACAAACCCTGAGGTGGTTCAAAAGGAGCTCACCGGCATCGCGGCTAACGGGACACCACTCGGCCCCGGCACGGCGGTGCCCCCGAGTCGGTTAAGACCCTACAGCTCCGTACCCGGTCGAGTCGCCCCTCAGGGGCACACAAACCCCTGAGGTGGTTCAAAAGGAGCTCACCGGCATCGCGGCTAACGGGACACCACTCGGCCCCGGCACGGCGGTGCCCCCGAGTCGGTTAAGACCCTAACAGCTCCGTACCCGGTCGAGTCGCCCTCAGGCGGCACACAAACCCCTGAGGTGGTTCAAAAGGAGCTCACCGGCATCGCGGCTAACGGGACACCACTCGGCCCCGGCACGCGGTGCCCCCGAGTCGGTTAAGACCCTACAGCTCCGTACCCGGTCGAGTCGCCCCTCAGGCGGCACACAAACCCCTGAGGTGGTTCAAAAGGAGCTCACCGGCATCGCGGCTAACGGGACACCACTCGGCCCGGCACGGCGTGCCCCCGAGTCGGTTAAGACCCTAGCAGCTCCGTACCCGGTCGAGTCGCCCCTCAGGCGGCACACAAACCCCTGAGGTGGTTCAAAAGGAGCTCACCGGCATGCAGCTAACGGGACACCACTCGGCCCCGGCACGGTGGCCCCCGAGTCGGTTAAGACCCTAAGCAGCTCCGTACCCGTTGAGTCGCCCCTCAGGGGCACACAAACCCCTGAGGTGGTTCAAAAAGATTGCCGGCACCGTAGCTAACGGGTACCACTTGGTCCCGGTGCGACGCCCCCAAGTCGGTTAGTCCCTAATAGCTGCGTACCCGTCGGGTCGCCCCTCATATGGAACCCAGACCGAGATAGCTCCAAAAGGCCTGTGGCCCTCACAGACTCCGAGCCGGTCGGCTCGGTCCACCTTTCCTGGTAGGCCTCGACGGCCCAAGCATCTCCAGCATTGACCGAATCGGTGTGGGCTTCCCCGGTCAACCCCACTCGGCCTCGGCATCCCCAAGTTGGCCGAGTCAGCCCTGACCATCTCTGGTCGGTCCCAACGCCTTCAAGATTAATCTTGGCACTAAGTCGCCCACGGGTCATTCCAAGCCTTCAGAGGATTCATGTGCAGATGAGTCTCCCTTCGAACAGTCTACAACAACATGTGGCATCTCGGTGCCTTCCACATAGCCGGCTTACATCCCAGAGACGCATTCGAGCATTGGCTAAGTCCAAACTGCGATTCGGCTACGTCATTGCCAACATATGCGATTTGGCCACGGGAAGTAAGGCACAATAAGGCGTTTTTCCAAAAGAAGAAGGAACAGAAGAAGCAAAACAAAGAAATTTTGACAAAAAGTTTCTTCATTAACAATTAAGGGAAGTACAAAATTGGGCCTAAGGCCGGTTACACAATCGAAGAAAAGAAAAGAAAAAGCGGCGGGATCCTCAAGGTTCCTGGGCGGGCTTCTTCTCATCTTCCTTCTCTGCTGGCTCCTCGTCAGACTCCCCAGGCCGATTTCATCAAGCTCAGAGATATCGATCTCGAGGGCCGCAGATACTTTAACCTTGCACATCTCGAAGCCTTGGACATAAGCATCGAGGCCGGCCTCGATGACTTCCTGCTTGAACTCCGGCGAGGCCTTATAGTTGGAGACGGCCTACCCCGCCTCGGCTTCAGCCGCTGTTCTGGCCTCGGCCTCCTTGGCTCGCGCCTCAGCCTCCCAGCCCTGCTTCGGCCTCTTTGGCACGGGCACTGGCCTCATCAGCACAGGCCACTGCTCCGGCCTTCTCTGAGCCGCCTCCACCGCTTCTCCGATAGCTGCCCTCTCCGCAGCAACCGGGCTTCCTCCTCGGCGCGTTGGAGCGCCGGGTCAACTCCTCGTTCTGCCGCGGCGGCCTTCAACCTTTCGAGGCCAGCTCCATCTTGGCCTCGGCTGTGGAGGCCCGCCGCTCTCGGCTTCGGCCCGGCTCTCATCTCCTTAGGCGTCGGCCGCGACTCTCCTCCCGGGCCGAGGCCTCTTGATGAAGACGAGCAAGGCTTTGGGACTGCGCCATGCTCTCTTTCTTGTACTTGTCGGCCCGCGCCATGGCCTTGGTCAGCGTGTCCGAGGAGTGGACCACGCCTCACGAAGGCCAATTGCGCCGTTGGCCATCTGTAGCAAAGAACATGTTAGCCATAGGAAGTGGAAACATCAAAAAAATGAAGAGCTCAAAAATTACCTGGACAACGCAACCATACCATATCCAGGAGTGCGGAGTGGCTCATCCCGCGTCTCCTCCTCGACTCCGGTCCGAACTCCCGACAGGAGGCGGGCAGGCTTGTGCGGCATCCGCCATCGAGCTGAGTGTGGGGACCAGCCGCGTCTGCCCTTCTGCGGACCTTCGGCTGGGGCAGGTCGGGCAATGGGCCGGTTGCTGGGATGAGCTCCTCGGCTCACCCCCCGCTTCTCGGTCACCTCCGCCCCATCCGGGACTTCCTGGCGACTCGCTCCCCCTCACCAGCAGTTAGGGAGCACTTTCCCTCCCGGCTCTGCGGCAGCCGGGGGGCCAGCGGCGATGGTGACCCGCCCGCCTCGGGCACATCGGCGGCGGCGGGGGCTTCCTCCTCATCCAAAACACCACGTCGGTTCGGTGGTGGCCGGGATCTCCCCCTCTTCAATTTCGGCCCTGGCCGGCTCCGGGGCCACTCCTACGACGGCTTCTTCTCAGCCGGCTCCTCCGTAGGCGTTGGGGCCGTGAGGGCTTCAGCCGGCCTGGCCGGCTCCCTTCTTCGAATTCTCTTCGCCGGCCTGGAGGACTCTCCGGTCACCTGCCTTTTCTGCTTCAGGATGGCCTCAAAATCGCTGGCGGAAACCTTCATTGCTGCACAAAAAAGATAACAGGCATTAGCACAGCGTACAGCAAACCGAAGGTCGGGACAGAAGGAGTCAGGCGTCAAGCTCACCAGCCGGCGGGGCTAACTCGGCCTCTACCAGGTTCTCCTCGGACAGGAGTTCCTTGTAGCCTGGGATTTGGCAGTTAGACAGTTGGGTGAACAGTTCCTTATCCCTATCCCTTACGGAGGAATCATCGTTGGAGCTAGTGTCTGGCTCCCTCCAAGCGGCCCTTACCCCCTCGACGTGGGCAAAAAGGAATCTAGACTTCCACCCCCTAATTTTGGACGGGAGGCCTAAAGGGAAGGCTCTACCCGGCCTGGCGGTAAATGCCCACCAGGCCCCCTCGCCTTGACGGAGCTTATAAAAGCTCGGAACAGAGACAACCCTGGCCGGGCCCCTCGAAATGGCAAAGGATGAAAAGGCACAGATGATCCGAATCGAATTCGAGTCAACTGCGCTGGCACTAACCTATACCTATCTAAGAGGTTTAGAAGAAAAGGATGGAAAGGAAGGCGCAGTCCGCACCGGAAGAACTCCTCATATAGAGCGACCCGACCCGGGTAGTCGGAGGTCACCCTATCTTCGGGCCCCGCGCGGACAGGCCAATGAAGTCAGGGACCAGGTATCTAGCCCTAACGGCCTCTACATCCTTAGGGTCATGGTTGAGGCCACCCCCGCTGGACCTGCTGGATCAGAACTCACCGCCGAGGAAGCCCGGACGGCGAGAGGACACAGGGATTGCCCTAATAGGGGGCTGAGGTGACGGAGGTCCTATCGTCCTTGATCCATCGCGATGGTGACGCCACCCACGGTCGAGGCATTTGGCTAACTACAGGGGTCTGGTTTTCACTGCTGGATGGGAAGACTCTTCTACGGGTCTCTTACCCTCCCTAATGGCACTACGGTCCATGAGAAAAGGATGAAACTAACCTGGGAGTTAGAAGGGCTCAGGTCGCAGAAGAAGCTCAAGGAAGAAGAATGTGGAAGAGAGCAATAGCAGAATAAAAGTTTTCCCATGCTCTTGAAGCGCTTTTATACCCCCCACCTTCCACCAGCAACGCTCGAGATCCCGCCACGTGGCAAACCTCTATGGCGCCACGAGCTGTCAATTGAAATCTCGCCTGCCCGAGCCAAGCCCGCCTCGATTCACCCCAAGGGGCGTGATCCCTGGCCAATCGCGGGGCATAGAAAAAGAGGAGCAATGATGGTCCTTGCCTTTTTCCATTCTCCAATGAGCTCCCTCCCCGGAGCATCCGGCGCCAACGTCAGCCCCACCTAATACATGATTGCGGGAGATCTTCGAAGTGACACTGCCTCGGGACAGAGCGCCAGCTCATCAAGCCATTTAAAGCGCACTAAGGAGGCAATCATTTTTTGAATTTTTGCGCCCCTTTCACCCAAAGGATTGCAGGCACGTGGTCCTTAGCGCTCAGGTGCGGGGGGCATCTGATGTGACTGGTATAGACACAAGGGCAATTTTGGTAAAACCAAAACATTAGTGCACCCGGCATCTCCAAGCCCGCCGAGTCGGCCCCGACCATTCTGGTCGGCCCCGCTCGGCCCGGCGTCTCCAGGTCCTCCGAGTCGGCCCCGACCATTCCTGGTCGGCCCCGCACGACCCCGGTCTCCAGGTCGGCCCAACCATTCCTGGTCGGCCCCGCTCAGCCCCAGCATCTCCAAGCCCGCCGAGTCGGCCCCGACCAATCCTGGTCGGCCCCGCTCGGCCCGGCGTCTCCAAGCCCGCCAAGTCGGCCCCGACCATTCCTGGTCGACCCCGCTCGGCCCCGGCATCTTCAAACCCGCCGAGTCGGCCCCGACCATCGTTGGTCAGCCCCGCTCGGCCCCAGTGTCTCTAGGCCCACCGAGTCGGCCCCGACCATTCCTGGTGGCCCCCCGAGTCGGCCCCAGCAGCTCCAGGCCCGAGTCGGCCCCGACCATTCCTGGTCTGTCCCCTCGGCCCCGACGTCTCCAAGCCCGCCGAGTCGGCCCCGACCATTCCTGGTCGGCCCCGGTCGGCCCCGTCTCCAAGCCCCGAGTCGCCCCGACCATTCCTAGTCAGCCCCGGCGTCTCCAAGCCGCCGAGTCGGCCCCAACCATCCTGGTCAGCCCCGCTCGGCCCGGCATCTCCAGGCCCGCCGAGTTGGCCCCGACCATTCCTGGTCGGCCCCGCTCGGTCCCGGTGTCTCCAAGCCCGCCGAGTCGGCCCCGACCATTCCTGGTCGGCCCCGCCGGCGTCTCCAAGCCCGCCGAGTCGGCCCCGACCATTCCTGGTCGGCCCGCTCGGCGTCTCCAAGCCCGCCGAGTCGGCCCCGACCATCCCTGGTCGGCCCCGCACGATCCCCAGTTCCAGGTCCGCCGAGTCGGCCCCGACCATTCTCGGTTGGCCCCGCTCGGCCTCGGCGTCTCCAAGTCCGCTGAGTCGGCCCCAACCATTCCTGGTCGGCCCTGCTGGCCCGACGTCTCCAAGCCCGCCGAGTCAGCCTCGACCATCCCTGGTCAGCCCTGCTCGGCCCCGGCATCTCCAGGCCCGCCGAGTCGGCCCCGACCATTCTTGGTCGGCCCACCCCGGCACTTCCTGGTCGGCGAGGTTGGCCCCAGCCATCCCTGGTCGATCCAGCTCAGCCTCGGCTCCCTCGGGAGAGTCGAGACGCCCCCGTTTCCTCCAAAATCAGCCCCAGCATGGCCCTGGTGGTTCAGGACGCCACCTCCCTGACCCACGCCGCCTGACAATGCCAGATCCAACTACCCACTGGCCACACCGCTGATGGGACTGGACCCAACTGCCCAATAGCCCCGCTGGCTGATGGGACGTAGCCCACCAACCGCCGTTGTCTCTCCCAGGGACTCCCAGGAACTGACATTCCTTTTTATGGAATCCACGTGATCATGCAAGTGTCAACCCCTATAAAAAGGTGAATCCACTCAATAATCATGTACGAACGAAAAAACTCAAGGAATCGCTATCTCAACACTCGGAAGGGAATCCCTCCTCGCTGAGAATACTTTCATCTAAAAAGAGCTCACTCGAGCTCTTCCTCAGCTGTGACCTCGATTGCTAATTTGAGCGTCGGAGGGTCCCACCGGAGAATCCCTCGGTCCTGGAACTTTTGCAGGCAAATCGGTGGAGCGAAGATCCGCTAATCATTCCGCTTCCTTCTCTCGACGTTCAGGACCAGTGATCGGGCGTCATCAATCTAATTATACATGGATGTTCTTTTAGGATAGGAATATTTTAGTGCACGGGAGAATATATTGTTGCATAAGTATGAAAACTATGCCTGCACGACTTGTGTAACTACTAACCGTAAGCTGCTGCACACTATTTTGCTGCAAAGAAACTGTTTTATCAAATCCAATTATAAATTTCTGATAGTGTTCGCTTGGCATGTGCTGGTATTTGTAGACATTTGAAGATTTAAAACTATCTACTTTTTTCCCACCCTTCTTTTTTTTTTTCTTAACCTTTCACTGTGAGCTTATCATATTTGACTTTGTTAATGCTTGTGCATTAATCACAGGGATCTGCAGAAGGCACCGGCAATTTTGCAACTGTGATAGGCCGGCCAGGGGGCATTCAAGTTCTGTTTATAAGGCTTGCATGCCTACTGGGAGATGTTTGTAATGCCCCTCCTAATAGGCCCATATCGAAAAATTGAGAGTTGGTTGTATGGTTTATAATCAGTTAAGGAAGATGGACAAGTACCAATTGGATCTCTTTTGGGCTGTGATGACCCAAATTGGTCTGGACCTTGTCCGTCTTGCTTTCTTATAACAAAACGGGCTCGTGGATGCTGCGGGCTCGGGGCTCGGATTGTTATAATATGATATCAGAGTCATGCACCAGCAGGAAGTGTAGAAGCTAAGTGTCATACAGGGCAAAGTGCTACATCGATGAGCCCCTCTCTAAAGGGGTAGTTGTGATGCCCCTCCCAATAGTTCCACATCGAAAAATTGAAAGTTGGTTTTATTGTTTATAACCAGTTAAAGAAGATGAACATGTACCAATTGAATGAACTCGTGGTGCTGTGGGCCCGGTTGTGCTGATTATAAGCAAAGGGAGGAGTTTTATATTGAGGTAATCTTACATGTTTCAAATAATTGATGTGGAGGGCTTCTGATGCTCAACAAGTAAAGTAAAACTGTTAATATGAAGGGACTATCACTTGAACTAGCATTCTCTTGCTGTGTTGATGAAAACAAGAGAGATATTGCCGTTTCACTGTAATTCCTGAAACTTGGTTGTGACATGACACATTTATTTTTAGATAAAACCTCACCAGTCACCATTAACGGTGGTAAAACTGCAACTACTTAGCAAGCCACACACACACTTGTGTTTTCGTGTATATGTATGCATGCACACATGCACGAAGCTCTGGGGAAAAGTCTCAAGTCGTACGTGGACACCTTTGTTGATACCAGAATGACAGTTATAATGTAACGTCCAAGTGGGCACTTGCGGATAGCTTAAATGAAGCGTCCAACTAATATAAATTATGCTCTCATATCTTTCTTGTCATGCAAAATTTTTTGATGGTGAAATGGTTTTAGGCCTAATGATGGTGTGTTCTCTAACTTTATGTTTACAAAACTTTTCCAAATTTTGGTTTCTCATGACCCTGTTTCATGCTTGTTCGTATAATTGCCATCGTTCAACCTAGGAAACCCTGCTCCTTTTACAGCAATGTATAACTTTTTCTTTGGCTATTGATTTTAGATTATGCTACTTGGTAGATTGCATCATCGAACCTTGTAGATTTGCTGGGTTACCATGCAGCTAAAGGCCAGCATATCCTAGTGTATGACTACATGAGTAATGAGTAATGGCAGTGTTGCTGCTCATTTATATGGTTAATGATACTATATATATATATATATATATATACTGCACATCAAACATGTAAATTTTACTTGACTCTATTTGTCTGTTCAATATTCCTCCATATATCTGTAGGTGGGAAACATGAACTATTGAGCTGGGACTTGAGGGTTAATATAGCTCTAGATGCCGCAAAAGGCTTGGAGTATCTTCATGATGTTCTCATATCATTAACAGAGATAAACAGAACAACTCTGTGATATACAATATATTCTAACATGTTTCTTCTTTGTTTTCCCCTAGTGCAGGCCATAGCATCCATACTGCATTGTGACATCAAGCCTTCTAATGTACTATTGGATCAGTTCATGAGAGCTAAAATATGTAAATATTTCATTGTTCCAGATGCCTAATATTGGTGTAAGAAAATCTGAGATCTATATGAAGCCATTGATTCTAGTTAGAATTATGGATCCATTTTATCATACATACAAACTATTGTCATAATCTTCTTGTTTGTTTTGTTGCTAAACTTCTGGCTATAGCATTTGGTTTCTATGCTATTTCTTAATCAGCTGCCCTAGGTTGTACTGGTGAAGAAGATGAATGCTAAAAGGTTATCCGAACCATCCCAAACGGCCCTACCAAAATATATTTGATTTTCTTAATCAGGAATTGAGATAATTCAGCCTCTTCGATTGGTATGAAGGGTGAACCGTTTGTATTAACTCCATATCGGTGTACTAAACCGATTAAATTGTTCGGTTCAGTCTGATTTGAGGCAGTTTATGGGTTAGAACCTTCTGATCCATCTAACCAGTAATGTCATCGGTTCGGTATGATACATCCTATTACAGAATGGTACCAGTTCTTCTGATAAACCTTAGTCAAAACTTAAGTTAGTCATGTATTGTAGATGACTTTGACATGTAAGGTGATTTTTCTAATGCTATTAGATGGAATGAGAAGTGAATTTATTGTGGTAGGTACAGATGACGTGGCTTGACATGAGATTATCTATATTTTTGATGTTTGCAGAACTGCTAAAGAGTTGATGAATATCTTGCTTAGAATGGAAGGGGCAAAGTTGTTTGGACGCCAGATTTTCTCGGCTGCTAAAAGACGTGTCTCGCACAATAAATTAGCTGGCAGAGGCATGCAATCAATTATTTGGTCGGAAAGAGATTCACCTGTTCTGTAGTTAGTTTTGTAGACAACTTAGTGGTTATAAGAACTTGAATATGTGTGATTTCTCTGATCTCTTCATCTACGATCATCTTCTTAGCTATACCATCCCTGTCAACTATTTTACAGTATGAAAACTGATGGCCCAGAATGGTGAATCTTGTACAGAATACACATTCAAGTATACAATATTTGTTTAAGAAGCCAGTGTCAGGCATTATTATATTGTCTTTTTTTTTTTGATTAAATTATAGAACTTGTCCATGTAAGCAAGTCGCTTCTTGGTGGTTGCAGATCTTGGGCTATCTATAGAGGCAAGATCTAGCTGCCAGACATCTAATGTCAAGGGAACTTTTGGCTATCTTGATCCTGATTATATATCATCAAGGACTTTCACCAAGAAAAGTGATGTCTACAGCTTCGGTGTCTTGATTTTTGAAATGATTGCAGGCAGGAATCCATAACACTAACAGGGTCTTATATGGAGTATGGCAAGCTTGTAAGATCTCTGTCCTCAGCATTCTTATGCTTCATTTGTTCACTAACAATTGATGCCTTCAAACTATTCATTGGATATAAAAGAGTGATCTGGTGATTGAGGCTCACGCCATTGCGGGGTCTGAGGAGAATTAATGTACGTAGCCTTAACCCTGTATGTGGAGTGTCTAGGTTACGGATGTTCTAATATCATTATGATCTCAAATGCTTTCTTTCCTGTTCTAATTCATTCTCATGTTCGGATTCATAACTTGCATCTTTATAATATTTCAAATGTGGCATACATGCATTCATGTGGGTTATCATAGGATCATTTAACCATTTCTTTGGAATGAGGGGCCGAATTTTTATGGTAATCCTTTATTTATGAGAAAATAAGATTCTTAGGAATTAAAAATTAACACCCCTCCTCCTACTAATCTTATATGCCCAAACTTGAGTACAAATGAGATCTTTGAGAATAAGTTATCGTACTTCAAGTGTAGAAGTTTCAGATGCCACCTACTTTATCCAAGAATTTGTATGGGAAGTTCACTCTAAACAGCCCTAAATTAATGAATCTTGGCACCTTTTATGTTTACCATATGTAAAAGTTCACAGTATCAATGTCACTTTTTTGATATGATTTTGATTTGGTGCATGTGGGTTGAAGGAAAAGACTTTGTACACCGTCTCCGGTGCAGCAAGTCCTATGTGGGCTGCACCGTTCCTTTTTATTGGTCCATATACGCATGACATCAATTAAAAGATGCTAAGACAACTTTACGACATTCCGAGGGAAAAACTTATGACACCCTAGTTTTAAGCTTATGACATCGTAGTTATAAAGTTAAGACGCCCGTTCAAAAAGCAACAAAAAAACTTACGTCATTCTAGTTTTAAACTTACAACACTCTAATTTTAAACCTAAGACACTCGTTCAGAAAAGGTATCTATACACAAATTTTTTAAAAAAAGCTGTTTGACGTGCATTAATACCCGTTCAGCTTTTTTTGAAATTTATGTACAAACACTTTTTCTAAACGGGTGTCTTAAGTTTAAAACTAAAGTGTCGTAAGTTTAAAACTAGGATGTCGTAAGTTTTTTGCTTTTTGATTGGGTGTCTTAATTTTATAACTACGGTGTCGTAAGTTTAAAACTAGAGTGTCGTAAGTTTTTTTGCTTTCTTAATGGGTGTCTTAATTTTGATGTGACATGCATTAATACTAGCTTTTTTAGAATTTGTGTAGAGACTAGTGGGTGTCACAATTTTATAACTATGGTGTCGTAAGATTAAAACTACGGTGTCGTAAGTATTTTTTTGCTTTCTTAACGGGTGTCTTAGTTTTATAACTACGGTAAAACTAGGATGTAGTAACATTTTTTTTGCTTTTTTAATGGGTATCTTAATTTTGATGTGACGTGTATTAATACCAGCTTTTTTTAAAATTTATGTGCAGATGAGTGGGTGTCGTAATTTTATAACTACGGTATCGTAAGATTAAAACTAGGGTGTCGTAAGTATTTTTTGATTTCTTAACGGGTGTCTTAGTTTTATAACTACGGTATCGTAAGTTTAAAACTAGGTGTTATAAGTTTAAAATTAGGGTGTCGTAAGATTTTTTGCTTTCTTAATTGGTGTCTTAATTTTGACACGTGCATTAATACCAGTTTTTTTTGGAATTTGTGTACAAACGAGTGGGTGTCGTAATTTTATAACTATGGTGTCGTAATTTTATAACTACGGTGTCGTAAGTATTTTTTTGCTTTCTTAACATATCTTAGTTTTATAATGTCGTAAATTTAAAACTAGGATATCATAAGGTTTTTTTTTGCTTTCTTAATTGGTGTCTTAATTTTGACGTGACATGCATTAATATCCATTTAGTTTTTTTTGAAATATGTACAGATACATTTTTTGAATGGTGTCTTAAGTTTAAAACTAGGGTATCGTAAGTTTAAAACTAGGATATGGTAAGTTTTTTATGCTTTCTCAACAGGTTTCTTAACTTTATAACTACGGTTTCGTAAGCTTAAAACTAGGATGTCGTAAGTTTTTCCTTCGGGATGTCGTAAGTCTTAACATTTTTTTAATAGGTATTGTGCACATGTGGATCAATAAAAAGGAGCAGTACATCCCATGTAGGACTCGCTGCACCGGAGGCGGTGTACAAAGTCTTTTCCGTCGATTGAATCCAGACCCACTAAAACAAAGCCCAAGAGTATCATATATAGAGTACAACACAAACTATCAACTAATGGAAACCATATATCATGCATATCACTTAATGGTGATGGTTACTACAAGAAAAGAGCGGAATAGCGATAGAATTTAACGACGGATCTACATTCATAGCAAATAGCTTCGGATCAGCGACGGATCAGTGAGCGAAAGTAGTAGAAATATATTATTTTAGCAATGGACATGTTTTCGTCACTATAAAAATATTTAGCATCAAATTAGCGAGAGAAAATTTTTGTCACTAGCTTTAGCGATGGATTAGCGACGAAAATTTTTATCACTAGTTTCTTTTTTTAACCTGGTTTTAGCGACGAAAAATTTCCATCGCTAAGTTTAATTTTTTTATTTTTGATTTTAGTGACAAAATATTTCCATCACTAACGTTAGTAATGGAGTAGCGACGAAACATTTTCATCACCACGTTATTTTTTTTACCTTAGTTTAGCGATGAATAATTTCTGTCGCTAAGTTTAAATTTTTTACCCTAATTTTAGTGACGAAAATATATTCCGTCGCTATGTTTAATTTTTTTTACTCTGATTTTTAGCGATGGAATATATGTTTAATTTTTTTATCCTAATTTTAGAGACAAAAATTTTTCGTCACTAACGTTAGTGACGAATTAGCGATGGAACATTTCGTCACTAAGTTTTATTTTTTTTACCCTAGTTTTAACGACAAAAATGTTCCGTAGCTAAGTTTAATTTTTTTTATCCTGATTTTAGTGACAAAAAATTTCTGTCACTAAGTTTCGATTCTTTTTATCCTGGTTTTAGCTCTCTCTTTTTTGTGCTTAGGGTTTAGCGATGGAAAAATTTCCGTCGCTAAGCTTCTTTTTTTTTTGTGCCTGGGTTTAGCGACAAAACAATTTTCATCGCTAAGTTTTTTTTCATGCCTGGGGTTTAGCAAAATTTCATCGCTAAGCTTTTTTTTTCGTGCCTGAGGTTTAGCGATGGAAAAACTTCCGTCGCTAAGCTTTTTTTTATCACACATGAGGTTTAGCGATGGAAAAAGCTCTGTCGCTAAGCTTCTTTATTGTTGTCGTGCTGGGGTTTCTTTTTCCCCTCAAACCGTGGATCTCCCCATTTCTCTCCCGAATGCTGGGGTTTCTTTTTCCCCTCAAACTGTGGATCTCCACATTTCTCTCCCGAACGCTAGGGTTGCTTTTACCCCTTCAAGACGTGGATCTCCCCATTTCTCTCCAAAATAGATCGAATCAGCTGCTTCTCTCCAAAGCTCGGTGAATAGGTCGAATCGGCTACTTGTCTCCATCCTCAACCCCAGTAGAAGAGTGGAGCCTTCTTCCTCCAGTCCGATCACCGATTCATCGTCAGTAAACTTCCATTCTTATCTCCTCCTTATTTCAAACCTTGCGGTCCATAATCTCACCGACTGGTTGTTCATGTTTGCCAAGTTTCAACCGTTTAAAAAGGGATTATGCCATGCTCTACTTTAGGAAGGTTTTAACTCTGGTAATCAGTTAAGATTTGTCATTTTGCTCCTCAAATCTGGTGGATCGGAGTGTAGATTTTGATTTTAGCCCAATTTTACCTCCGTTTCAAGAAGGTTTCATTGGATTTAAGGGTGTTTAGGCCAATATCATCAACTGGGCATATCATAGAAATTAGATCCGGCAACGACTGTTGGTTAGAAAAAAAAAATGGATGACTAACCTTATATCCATGGATGACCTCCACCCTGTTCTTCTGGGAGTGCTCCCCTTCGATCTCTCTTTTGTCTTCCACCCTAGCTCTCCCAAGGTATTCTCATCCCTTTGCATATATATATGGTTTTAATTGTTCAATTAATATGATATTGTATCCAATCTATGGTTGTAATTGTTCAATTAGGGTGTTTTAAGGGTGCATCTAGATCTATTTGATGTTATTGGATTATGGTTTTGATCGATCTTTAGGAAAGGATAGTTGCCTGGGAGTCGATTATTTGTTTTTAGTTTCTTGAGTTGAATCTAGGGTTTCGATGTCTAATTGAATTAGTACGGTCATTGTGTGCCTGGGGGGTTTGGATAATTTAATAATTCTGATATTAGCCTTTTTTTTGGTTATACGTTCTTTAGCCTGTGCATCTATCCTGGATTTTTGATAGTTCTTGCGAAAATAGTTGGCTTTTGTTTTTTTTTTCCTCTTCGTTCAAGTTATTTATTCGTATATTCAGTTTTAAGTTCGTGAGCTAACTGGATCAAGGTATGTTTGGTTTTAAGTTAGTGAACTTAATTATTAGGATTTTTAAGTTAGTGAAGGCAAGTTAAATCCTAATAATTAAGTTAAAAATGTGATGAGGTACAAATGGCTTTGTTAAAAATGTATTTCTTGTGGTTGATTGGTTGTTTGAGACCTCATAGATGAGGTCAGGTTACTTATAATTTCAGTTTGATCTTAAATATTTAATCTCTCTTGTGCTTGATTGGTTGATAGATGTCTCATACTTGAGGTCATGTTAATGATGTGATATAAGAAATTCTGCTAAAATTTCAATTTGATATTAAATATGTAATATGTCTTATGTTAGATTGGTTGTTACATGTCTTGTACTGCAGGTCACGTTACTTATGTTATAGGCGAAACTCTGCTGAAATTTTAGTTTGATATAAATATTAATATTATATAGATGTTGCCAGTCAAATAAAAGTCTTATATGTTTTTTATTTGTTTCTATTTCAGAATGAATTTACTTGGGATCCGGAGCTTGAGAGTGTAATCAAGCGCAGATGATTACAACAGGCTACTACACGTTATAGTGACACTTTGAGCAAGTGGAGAGCATCTAGCAGTAAACCATCACGAATTCCAGAACATGTTTGGGATAGTTGGCAGAAAGTATGGTCCACTCTTGAGTTCAAGCGATCTCTATTGCCTCAAAGAACAGACTTAGTGAGACGGGCGGCTCAGGTTCCGGTCCCTCACGACATACAGGGGGTTCTATATTCATGGTAGAGCGTAGCGTGTGGATGGTATATTGTTCATAATAAATTCATTTAAATTTATTATTTATTTATATATTAAGGTTATAAAATGTATGTTAATGTCTTTGTTTTTATTTACATATATATTATATGCTTGTAATATTGTAGTTAATATATTTTCTTTATTTTTTTCTATGATCAAGCAAAAGAGTTAGGACGTGAACCAAATCCTATAGACTTTTTGAGGCTACACATACTAGAAAAACTGCCTCAGGAATTGAGTATGTGGATAAGCGGTCTAAGGTTGTCACAGTAAGTATTTACCAAACTCAATAATTCTCCATATTTAAAAATTTATTTGTTAGCTTTTTTGATTAATCTCATATAATTTATATTTTTTCGTGTCAAAATTTGTATTGTAGGATCGAGTGCAGGCCCTTAGAGAGACTGCTTCTCAGCTAGTGGAGGGATTCAATGAGTCATGTGAGCTAGATTTGAGGCAATTATATATTTTTGAAGCGGCTGGTGGCAAAAAAAAAACAGCGCATATACGGGATGGGCACCAAGGCATCACATTTCTATACTGGTACCTCCTTCTTTCATTCCACTGCCACATCACGAGATATTTGCGTGCTACTATTAAGCAAGAAATGCAGTAGGAGGTTCAAATTATGCTGGAGTCACAGAGGCAGCAGATGCGAGAAGAAATGCGTGAAGAATTTCGACTCGAGATGCGACAGCTGATAGCAGAGATGACTCATTCTAACCATATTTCAGCTCCAGCTCCACAGAGAGATCCTCATTCTGATAACATGTAGAACTATATTTGATTACTGAATTTTATTGGATATTTATCATGTTTTGAAGTTTATTGTAAAAACATTTGTTTGTAAGATATTTTATATATATTTCATGACTTCTTTTAAAAAAAATATTTGCATTTTATTAAATTAAAATTTTAAATTATAAAAATAAAATAAATTAAAAATAATAAATTATTAAAAAATATTAACGATAATTAGCGATGGATGAAAAATCTGTCGCTAATCCATTACTAATTAGCGACAGCATTATATCCCTCGCTAATTAGCAATAGATGACAAATCCATCGCTAATTATATCCCTCGCTAATTAGCAATGAGAAAAAAATCCATCGCTAATCCGTCGCTAATTAGTGACGAAAATTATTTTGTCGCTAATTAGCAATAAAAATTGTTCTGTCGCTAATTTGGTCGCTAAGATTAGTGACGGATTTGAATTCTGTTACTAAATGTTTGCGAGAAGCATTTCTGAGACGAATTTTATCCATCGCAATTCCATTGCTATATAAGTTTAGCGACGAAATTTATACTTTTAGCGATGGAATTTTTCGTCGCTAAATTTATTTTTTCTTGTAGTTTTCATTGTTTTATGTTACTAACTTGCCTCTTCAACCTAATAAATGATCATATATATTTTCTTTTCCCTTTATTCAGTTAAATTATTTAGCAGTTCGAAACCTAGAAGGTAGTATTGCCATTTGCTGCTGCGAAAATCCATTCTTCGGCTTGGGAGCGGTGCACATGGAGATCCGAGTAGCACTTTTTCATCCAGATGGACCTGCAAGGTAGTCCTCACACAGGAATCACAGGGGTGGTCCCTGCGGAAGACCCTCCGATGCCTAAATCAGTGAAGATTCTAAGCAAACAAGAGTAGAAGGCTGCAGCAGAAGGATCTTCCTCCTTGAGATGATTTTTCAGGAGTAATTGACCTTTACTAGAGTTATTTTTTGGGCTTAGATTGCCTTCCAGAGCGTACTTGAAGGGTCCTGGGACTATTTCTATGCTGCCAAATAGGTGAGCCATTACCTAATTTTTCGAGCATGTTTTAGGGAATTGGCATATGATAAGGCCAGAATCCCAACAGTTACGGGGTTCAGCAGTTGATGAAGCTGATGGGCGCTTTATCAAGAATTTGCAAATCCCATTGATCATGGACGGAGTGTTGTATTTGGCTTCTGTTCTCATTTTGGGAGGCTCATTCCATGATTCTTGCGATCAGGATGGTTCATCCTCCAAGATATCCGGCATGGTTTGAAGTAGCAATGGCGCTTACATTGAAGGGATGAGGATCGTTCCTGGCGAGGTACTAAGATAGCTTGGTCCTGCCGAGGTTCGAATATAGCTCGGTCCTTTCAAGGCACTGAGATAGCTCAACCCTTCCAATGTTCGGATATAGCTCGACCCTTCCAAGGCATTATGATAGCTCGGCCTTGCCGAGGTTCGGATATAGCTCGGCCCTTCTGAGGTACTGAGGTAGCTTGGCTCTTCGAGGTACTGTGGTAGCTTGGCCTTGCCGAGGTTCGGAGACCATCTCTAGTGTTTGCATCGAGACCGATGATGATGTCGGTACTAACTTTGGAGTTGGTGAGAAGACCGGCTTTGGAATCGGTGCTAGGGCCGACTATGGGGCCGAGTCGATGCTGAGGCTGACTAGAACCGACTTTGGAGTCTAGAGTCGAGTCTGAAGATGAGGCTGCCTTGGCGGTTGGGGCCGCTTCCGAAGATGAGACCGCCTTGGAGGCTGGGGCCGCCTCAACTTCCACCGTTAACTCATACACGGCTTCATCAGCCATATCATATGATAGCTTGTCTTTTTCCAAACATGATAGTTAACGAGTCAGAAACCGAAAGTAGCTCTAGCCTTTTCGCCATATATACAGATGTTGGTGCAATGATAATTTTACCCCGCATCACATACCTCCCACTCCCTAATCCAAAGCGTAGGTTCAGGCATAAGGAGTAGAGTTTCAGATGGCTTAATTCGATTGGGGCAACTTTTTGGCCATATCGAGAATTTCTCGGCTATGTCGAGGTTTGATAAGAATCTTACCTCACTCTGCCAAGGTGCAGAGATTATTGCTCGGAGAAATTTTATTTGGCCCTGCCAAGGTACGGAGAAGGTTGCTTGACCTTGCCGAGGTATGAAGAAAAGTTGCTCGGCCATGCCGAGGTTCAAAGAAAGTTGCTTGGCCCTACTGAGGTTCGAAGAAATGTTGCTCAGCCATACCAAGGTTCGGAGAAAGTTGCTCGGCCGTACCGAGGTATGGAGAAA
Organism: Calamus simplicifolius; assembly: GCA_900491605.1. NCBI lineage: Eukaryota > Viridiplantae > Streptophyta > Magnoliopsida > Arecales > Arecaceae > Calamus > Calamus simplicifolius. The sequence continues at coordinate 68,006 of UESW01003183.1, read as the reverse complement.
AGTTGCTCGGCCGTGTCGAGGTATGGAGAAAGGTTGCTCGGTCGTGCTGAGGTATGGAGAAAAGTTGTTCAGCCATGCCGAGGTTCGTAGAAATGTTTTACTTAGCTCTGCCAAGGTTCGAAAATTTTTTTTACTTAGCCCTGCCAAGGTTCGGAGAATGTTGCTCAGCCCTGCTGAGGTTCGGAGAATGTTGCTCGGTCGTGCTGAGGTATGAAGAAAAGTTGCTCGGCCATGCCGAGGTATGGAGAAAAGTTGCTCGGCCATGCCGAGGTTCGAAGAAATGTTGCTTGGCCCTGCCGAGGTTCAGAGAAAGTTGCTCAGCCCTGCCAAGATTCGAAGAAAGTTGCTTGGCCGTGCCGAGGTATGAAGAAAAGTTGCTCGGTCATGCCAAGGTATGGAGAAATGTTTTACTTGGCCGTGCCGAGGTTTGGAGAAATGTTTTACTTGGCCCTGCCAAGGTTTGAAAAAAATTTTTACTTGGCCCTGCCAAGGTACAAAGAATGCTGATCGGCCCTACTAAGGTACGAAAAAAAATATTTTTACTTAGCCCTGCCAAAGTTTGGAGAAATGGACCCATAAGTCAACGATTGGGCGAGACTTGACTTTTATCCACAACTCAAAGAAATTTATTATTCAATAAGAAATATTTAAATTGAAGAGTGAAGTTTTATTATAATGAGTAAAATGACTCGATTCAGGCATACTTCACTAGTAATAACTCGGGTTTTAATCTAGTTCCATGTCTTCGAGGTATTATATCCTTTGAAGGTCTTCATTTCTTGGAGATGATTTGAGTTCCATATCCTGGGAATACTATATCCCTTGAAGGTCTTCATTGCTCAGAAGTGATCAGAGTTCCATATCCTCGAAGCATGGTATCTCTTTGATGTCCTCATTTGAAGAGGTGAGCCCATCGCAATGGATCCTTTCAAACTGGTTCTCCTCTTCGCTTGGTCGTACATGGGGGGCATGGTTAATCATTTTAATAGCGCCAGTCGCTAGTAGGTTCGGTGCGCGTAGTTGTCGTTATAGCCCATCATCCTGAGCAGTAAGAAAGATGGAACGGAGGGATCGTGGCCGCTATGTTAAGTCATGGCAAAAGAATACTGGAGGTAAGGAGCGAGCCCGACGAGATCTGGGCAGGCTCCTATCTCCTTCCTTCCACAGTGCTAGTTCAACTTCTCTATGGCTGGGCTGTCATGGGAGGCTGGTGGCTTCCATTGGGTTGGACGGAGGGACCATCGATAGGACCAGACTGACTGTCCCACCAGAAAGCTGCTAAGTGGGTGCAGTGGAAAGAAGATCCCCAAGATGCCCTTGCACCAGTTGTATCAGGGCTTGAACTAGTTGGACAAGCATGACAAACTAGTCTTGTGTGACCGGAGCTGCTGGCAATGGATGAATCTCGGTTGGCGATGGTTGCGAAGGCATCGTGTTGTTGGTGGGATAAGGCCTTTGAGAGGTGGCCTGATCAGAAGCATCTGTGACTGCTCTCTTACTGTTGGCCATTGAGGAATCGTCCTTCTTGTATCGAACCTTGTCTCCTTGGTTTTAAGTTTTCAGAGGGACTTGGGGCCCTTCCTCTAGCACCAATCTATTGCTGCAAAAATCCATTCTCTGGCTTAGGGGCGGTGCACGTTGGGATCCATATAGCACTCTTTCGTCTGGATGGACCTGCAAGGCAGTTCTCACATAAGACTGCGGAATACCCTCGGACGCCCAAGTCAGTGAAAATTTTGAGCAAACAGATGAGAGAAGAAGGCTCCAGTAGAAGAATCTTCCTCTTTGAGATGATTTTTCAGGAGCAATGATCTTTGCTAGAGTTATTTTTTGGGCTTAGATTGCCTTTCAGAGCATACCTGGAGGGTTCTGAAACTATTTGTGCGCTGCCAAGGAGATGAACCGTTACCTGATCCCAATAGTTATGAGGATCGGCAGTTGATAAAGCTAATGGACGCTTTATCGAAAATTTGGAATCCCATTGATCATGGACGGAGTGCTGTATTTGGCTCCCATTCCCATTTTGGGAGGCTCATTCCGTGATTCTTGCGATCAGGGGATACATCCTCCGAGATATCCGGCATGGTTTGAAGCAGCAATGACGCTTACGTTGAAGGGATGAGGATCGATCCTGGTGAGGTACTAAGACAGCTTGGCCCTACCGAGGTTCGGATATAGCTCGGCCCTTCCAAGGTACTGAGATAGCTCAACCCTTCCAAGGTTCAGATATAGCTCGACCCTTCCAAGGTTCGAATATAGCTCGGTCCTTCCAAGGGACTAAGATAGCTCGGCCTTGCCGAGGTTCAGATATAGCTCGGCCCTTCTGAGGTACTGAGGTAGCTCGGCCCTGCCGAGGTTCGGAGACCATCTTTGGTGTTGGCGTCAAGACCGATGATGGCGTCGGTACTAACTCTGGAGTCGGTGAGGAGATCGACTTCGGAATCGGTGTTAGGGTCGACTTTGGGATCGAGTCGGTGCTAAGGCCAACTAGAACCGACTTTGGAGTCTAGGGCCGAGTCCGAAGACGAGGCTGCCTTAGCGATTGGGGCCGCTTCAAAAGATGAGACCGCCTTAGAGGCTGGGGCTGTCTCAACTTCCACCATTAACTTACACGCGGCTTTATCAGCTATATCATATGGCAGTTTATCTTTTTCCAAACATGATGTTAACGAGTTAGGAACCAAAAGTGGCTCTAGCCTTTTCGTCATATACACGGATGTTGGCGTAATGACAATTTTATCCCACATCACCACCTTACATGTGAATTATGGTCCCTAAAATCATGGTAGTGCATATCAAAGGTTTTAAGGGCTTGTATAGCTGCATAAATGCCATGTTTGTTGCAAATAAAACATTTTAGCACTTGTTTGCAATGCTTTTTTTTCTTAAAAAAAATTATTTATGAAGCTTTAATATTTTATTTAATTTTTAATTATATTTAAATATAAAAAAATATATATTTTTAATAAATTAAATTTATTTAAAATTAATATTATAATATATTATGGTCAAACAAGATAGTTGTTTTGGCTCCCATTTTGCTGAGACTTGAATCATTACCTATGAGAGATGATAATCTGGCGAGGCAGAGACGGTGTCAAAAGGAAAAGTTTAAGGATGGGAGAGGTTGATTGGCCCTAAAATTCCAGGATTGAATGAATGCTGCTTTTCCTAATAGTTTTCGACATCCCTTCAATCTTTAGATTGGCGAATCGATGGACCTCCCTGGTTCCCCTATTCCTTACTTTCTGCCATTCTCATCGCAGCTGGCTCCCACTCCAGTTGTTATCCTTGAATCCACTAATCGGCATCCATTTTCTTCATAGCTATGATATCCTAACACAAATCTCATCTCATTGGCAGATTATAAGGACTACAAATGAACTTTGATTTGTTACTCTACAGCCTTTTACTTGGGAAATAAATTAAAACGATGTGCATGGCTTCTTATGTAGACTTACATGATGTACATGTTTGGGCATCTGATCAAAACAGCCAATTGAAAATTGTGCTCATATGCATCTCTGCGCAACCTTATATTTCAAAATTTGCCTACAATCAGGCAGCGATAAATACCGAGGGAGGAGTTGGCTGGGAGGAATTGGTGGATTCTCGGCTGGCTGGTGTATATGATGTGCAGGAGGTAAATGGCATGGCAGCACTTGCATAAAAATGCATCAACCCGGACTCCGGAAAACGGCCTTCCATGGAATATGTAGCTCATTCTCTGTCATGCATTGTGACGGCAAGACGTAGGAAAAGATATCTGAAAGGAAGTTCCTGTTGTTGGGTAAATGGGCCAAAAGGCTTTGAATATTCTAATGGGCCTTGAAAGTCTATTTCCTCTTTTATGTGTGTGAATGAGAAATTACGAGGACATTTAGTTTCACATAGAAAAAATTAAAAAAATGAAGGTTCATTTACATGAAAACCTCTTTCTTCATTCATAAGCTCCTTAGGCTAATCATAAATGAAGAGCTCGCGCACGCGCATATGCGAAGGGCGCTTTGTAGGCGCACTTTGCACTTTGACTCATCGGATTAAGATAAGGGGCTAAGATCAATTGACCGTTGATCGATCGGATGAAGGGTCAAAGATCGAACACTGAGATGTGGTGATCAATCACGATTGCGATCATGGTATTGTTGATCCAACGGCACACACCAATTTGTTGACCAATTAGATCGTTGGTGATAAGGTGCCCATCTGATCAAGCCATTGATGATCGTTGTGTTGGGCCTGGTGTGGTGCTATCAAGGCCCAGGTGGGCTAACTTGTATTGGGCTGGGTTTGAGTCCAAGGGTTGAGATTAAATCAAGTCACGGGTGTACACGGGCTTGGGGATTAGTTTAATCTCATTGGGTTAGTCCATGGGAGTTTTTGTTGAGTCTGGGTCTAGCCCACTTCGTGGATGTATTTAAACTCTAGTCTCTAGGGTTTGGATGGAAATAGAGAACAGATTCTTTTCTCCCAAAATTCCCTTCTCTCATCATAGGGCGGCAGCCCTTTCTTTCTCCTCCCCATCTTCCTCCTTTGGTTCAAGAAGTAAACCTAACAGGATTAGAAATCCTTAGTTCTAGTTCTTGTTGAACGGGGAATCCCATTGCTATTCATCAAGGTCTAAACCTAACAGGATTGGGAATCCTTAGTTCTAGTTCTTGTTGAACGGGGAATCCCATTGCTATTCATCAAGGTCTAAACCTAACAGGATTAGGAATCCTTAGTTCTAGTTCTTGTTCAACAGGGAATCCCATTGCTATTAATCACAGGTCTAAACCCTAACAAGTGGTATCAGAGCCAGGTTCAAGGAGTAATCTGGAGGCCTTCAAGGAGTTGAAATAATTTCAACAGAATCTCGTCAAGGTACTTCTCTATTTTATAAAATTTATTTTTGTGCTATTTTTTGGAATTGGCCATGGGGAGTAGCATAAAAATAGAGGTTGAGAAGTTTGATGGGAAGGGAAGTTTCTCCATGTGGAAAGTCCGGGTAGAGGACCTCCTTGTGCAGCAGGGTTTAGATTTGGCTTTGGAGGAAAGGCCAGATGGGATGACAGACAAGCAGTGGATTTTATTGGAGAAGAAGACATGTTCAATGATCAGGGGCTGTCTGGCGGATTCAGTCCTCTATTCAGTGCTGGAGGAGAAGACCCCGAAGGGACTCTGGACGAAGTTGCACACCCTCTATATGGGGAAGAATATGTGCAACAAGTTGATGTTGAAGAAGCGCCTCTACAGCCTTCGGATGTTAGAAGGTGGAGATGTGCTGGGTCACATCCAAATATTCGACCAGATGAGCAATGAACTTCTGAATGTCGGGGTCAAGATGGAGGAAGAAGATAAAGCACTTCTGCTTTTATGTTCAATGCCCACGTCTTATGACTCATTGGTCACAACACTGCTCTATGGGAAGGAGACATTAATTTATGAAGATATTGTCTCGGTGCTTCGGACGAATGAGCAGAGGGAGAAGATGACCAAGGAAGCTGTTCCCCAGGAGGGTCTATCAGTTGGGGAAAGGACAGGCAGAGGTAGGGGCAGGGACAGAAGTAAGTCTGGAGGACGATCAAAGTCCAGGAAAGGCAAGAGAGAGCTGAAGTGCTATAAGTGTGGAGAGGTAGGACATTTTAAGAAGAATTGTCCTAAGTGGAAAAATCAGAAGGGAGAAAAAGGAGGATCTGAGTCTGTGAGTACAGTTGCAGATCAGGAGGTGGAGGATGATCTCTTGGTTGTATCAGATGATCACAGGCACAGCACAGAGATGTGGACCTTGGATTCAGCCTGTTCTCATCATTACACTCCCAACCGGTCGTGGTTCAGTACTTACATAGAGGTTGAGGAGGGGAATGTGACTCTTGGAGATAATCACCCTTGCAAGGTGGCAGGTATTGGCACAGTGAGGGTGAGGATGTTTGATGGTATAGTGCGCACTCTTACCAGTGTGAAGCATGTCCTAGAACTCAAGAAGAATCTGGTATCACTGGGGTACTTGGAGCGGACTGGATACAGCTTCAGCAGTCGTGCCAGGAGTGGAGTTCTGAACATCTCCAATGGAGCCATGGTGGTGATGAGAGGGAGGAGGCTGGAAAATAATCTATACAAGATGGAGGGCTCTGTGATGACTGTGAAATCTGAGGTGGCAGCTGTGGAGCAAGATCCCCAGGATGTGTACAGGATGTGGCATTACCGCCTGGGCCACATGGGAGACAAGGGGATGAAAGAACTGAGCAAGAGAGGTCTGCTTCCAGACTTGAGTAGCGAGATATGGAGATCTGTGAGCCTTGTCAGATGGGAAAGCAGAGGAGAGTACAGTTCTCAGTCAGCACAGCTAGGAGTGCTGAACCCCTGGAGTTAGTACACACAGATGTCTGGGGACCAGCCCCAGTTTCTGCAAGGAATGGGGCCAGATACTTTATGACCCTGATAGATGATTTCTCAAGGAAGCTGTGGATCTATTTTATGAAGGAGAAATCAGAGGTCTTCACCAAGTTCAAAATCTGGAAGGCTGAGGTGGAGAAGGAGCAGGGTAAAAGTGTGAAGTGTCTGAGGTCTGATAATGGCGGGGAATACACCAGCAGGGAGTTCCAGATTTTTTGTGAGGAGTGGGGCATCAGAAGGCACTTCTCGGTGATGGGAACTCCTCAACAGAATGGGGTGGCTGAGAGGATGAACAAAACACTATTGGAAAAGGCAAGATGCTTAAGGCTGCAGGCAGGGCTTCCAAAGATGTTTTGGGTTGACGCAGTAGATGCAGCTAGCTACTTGGTCAATCGGTCACCGCACACCAGGTTAGATGGAGACATTCCAGAGGAGATATGGTCTGGAAGGAAGACAAGCCTAAACCATCTAAGGGTGTTTGGATGCACAGCATATGTGCATGTTGGAGCTGGGGAGCGGAGTAAGTTGGATGCCAGGTCTAAGAAGATGGTGTTCCTAGGCTACCCGCGAGGAGTCAAGGGGTATCGGCTATGGGACCCCTTGGAGAAGAAGGTTGTCATCAGCAGAGATGTAACCTTTGATGAGAGCTCAATCCTCCAGAACAGAAGTGGCATGGATGCACAGCAGGTACTACAGGAGGTAGAACACGGTAACACTAGTCAGACAACCTCCTATACAGTTGTGCCATTTGCTAGTGGACCAGGAGGATTTGAGATTCAGGTGGAGAGGACTGACAGAGGGGGTAGAAGCCAGGGAGTTCAGCAGGATGCAGCTGGACAGGGACTGATACTGGGATCGCACAGCAAAGGCCCAGGAGGAACGTGCGACCACCAGTTCGATACGGCTTTGAGGATTCGTTGTCATATGCCCTGGTGACAGCGAATGGAGACCCTTTCACCTATGAGGAGGCTATGGAAAGTCAGGATAGAGATAGGTGGATCCATGCTATGGCAGAGGAAATGCAGTCTCTTCACAGCAATAATACGTGGCAGGTGGTCCAGCTGCCACAAGGAAAGAAACCCATTGGTTGTAAATGGGTTTATCAGCGCAAGGAAGGAGCTTCAGAACAAGAGGGTATCAGGTATAAGGCAAGACTAGTGGCCAAAGGATACTCTCAGAAAGAAGGCATCGATTATGGTGAGATATTTTCTCCAGTTGTCAGGCACACTTCCATCAGACTATTATTGAGTATTGTAGCAGCTCAGGACTTGGAGCTGGAGCAGATGGATGTGAAGACAGCATTCCTCCATGGTCATTTGGAGGAGAGCATCTACATGGAGCAGCCACCAGGGTTTAGAGAACCAAGATCAGATGGGAAAGTCTGTTTGCTGAAGAAATCTCTGTATGGGCTGAAGCAGTCGCCGAGGCAGTGGTACAAGAGATTTGACACTTATGTTAGGAGCATTGGACTTTTCAGGTGTGAGTATGATTCTTGTGTGTATGTTAAATCTCTGGATGATGGGTCTAGGATGTACTTACTCTTGTATGTAGATGACATGCTGATAGCATGCAAGAGTAAGAAGGCTGTACAGGAACTGAAGATAGCTTTGTCTCGGGAGTTTGAGATGAAGAATCTGGGGCCAGCCAGGAAGATCCTAGGGATGGAAATCATCAGAGATAGATCCAAGGGTGTGCTGCATCTGAGTCAGGGTGGCTACATTAAAAGGATTCTGGAGCGATATGGGATGAAGGATGCCAAACCGACAGCACTACCTTTGGCAGCACATTTTTCCTTATCGAAGACCATGTCACCACAGACTGAGGTGGAGGCTCAGGAGATGGAGAAGGTACCATATGCTTCTGGTGTTGGGAGCCTTATGTATGCCATGGTATGTTGTAGGCCAGACATAGCCCATGCAGTGAGCCAGGTGAGCAGGTTCATGGCGCAGCCTGGTAGGGAGCACTGGCGAGCACTGAAGGGAATCTTCAGGTACTTGGTAGGTACAGTTGGGGTTGGTATTTGCTATGGACAGCAAGAAGATGCTGAGAGATCCAACTTATCCAAGGAGGCTCGTGGGCAGTTATATGGGTATGTGGATGCAGACTTTGGTGGAGATGTGGACACTAGGAGATCCACAACAGGCTTTGTGTTCAGCCTGTTTGGTGGTCCAGTATCGTGGAGATCATGTCTGCAGCCCATCACAGCCTTATCTACCACGGAGGCAGAATACATAGGTATCACAGAGGCAGCAAAGGAAGCTCTTTGGCTGAAGGGCTTGATGCTGGAGATGGGACTTGATCAGAAGGTTGTCCAGGTGCATAGTGACAGCCAGAGTGCTCTGATGCTTGCGCAGAATGCAGTCTATCATGCCAGGACGAAGCACATTGACCTCAGATACCACAGGATCAGAGAGCTGGTGGAAGATGGTGAGGTGGAGCTGGTGAAGGTACACACCAAAGAAAATCCAGCAGATGCACTGACTAAGGTTCTTCCACGGGACAGTTTTCAAAAGTGTATTTCGTTGTTAAAGCTGATGGACACAGTGGACGTGCTGAGGCCTTGAAAGCACCAAGGTGGAGATTGTTGGGCCTGGTGTGGTGCTATCAAGGCCCAGGTGGGCTAACTTGTATTGGGCTGGGTTTGAGTCCAAGGGTTGAGATTAAATCAAGTCACGGGTGTACACGGGCTTGGGGATTAGTTTAATCTCATTGGGTTAGTCCATGGGAGTTTTTGTTGAGTCTGGGTCTGGCCCACTTCGTGGATGTATTTAAACTCTAGTCTCTAGGGTTTGGATGGAATAGAGAACAGATTCTTTTCTCCCAAAAATTTCCTTCTCTCATCATAGGGCGGCAGCCCTTTCTTTCTCCTCCCCATCTTCCTCCTTTTTCAAGAAGTAAACCTAACAGGATTAGAAATCCTTAGTTCTAGTTCTTGTTGAACGGGGAATCCCATTGCTATTCATCAAGGTCTAAACCTAACAGGATTGGGAATCCTTAGTTCTAGTTCTTGTTGAACGGGGAATCCCATTGCTATTCATCAAGGTCTAAACCTAACAGGATTAGGAATCCTTAGTTCTAGTTCTTGTTCAACAGGGAATCCCATTGCTATTAATCACAGGTCTAAACCCTAACACGTTGGTGATAAGGCAACCGTCCGATCGTGAAAAGGCGTATCAAAGCCGTGCAACCACCTATCTGATAAGGTGATCATCAGATCACGATGGTGAAACAGCATATCAGAATGTGGATTACCTTATCTGATCGGCTGATCATCAGATCACGGGATGAATCGGTGTATCAAAGGCTTTCTTTGATCAAATCCGATTAATCAAATTAAATCATACTAAACCCGAATGGATGCATCCAAAAGGCACCTAAAACCTATAAATAGGTCCTTAGACCGTAGACATGTCATTCATTCCAATCAATCTAATCCTTTTCCCTCTCTTAAGCATTTGCATACTCTCCTTAGGGAAGTATAGCTATAGTGCATTAAAAAGAGAGACGCATTCTTGGTTCGATATTTTGATGAATTGTAGTATTGCTTATATTAAAAGAAGACTGTTATATCCTGGAAGATAATTGTCATACAGACCGTAAGCACCGTTGACTTTAAACTCAGTCTTATCAATTAGGTAGTCACAATCTGCCTCAACAGTTCCTGCTGACCAAAGCAGAGAAAGAGTCCACAGACGAAGTACTGCTGGATGTTTGCACTCAAACCTTCAGACCGCCCAGGGAGGAATCCATCGATGGTTCGTCTAGCCTTCCAGATGTTTGATAGCTTCGTTCATTTGTTATGTATTGGCATTATAAATCGACAGGTTGTGTGATATGAATGCTGTTGTAAGTTCAATATATGAGTTAGACGGGGGACCTGCTGGATTCCCCCTTCTTCACTGTACTAGAATGTTCATTGAATTATATTTCGGTAGCCAGGAACGAGAATATAAATCGCGAATGCTTTGTTGTTATTTATTGACTCCTTACGTGCTTTATCCGGAGTGGCACGATGCGCTAGTTTGTACTGCTCATAGCCTGGCACGTTGCACGATTACTGCAAACAATCATCAATGAGATGGTTTATTTTTTGGTCCTTCTTGAAAGATCAGTCAGATGACTTGTCTCTCATTCTAATTTTTGCTCATTGTCAATTAGATAAGTTGTATGAAATGTAGAATTAGCTTGTTTTCTAGTCCAACATGACAAAATCACATGACACCAACTAGCTTATCTGGCCTTATAATACTCAATGGTTTGGTTCTCTACTCATAAGATACAAGAATTCATGTTGGCGAATATTTAACTTTACAGCAACTATGTATCGGAAAGATTTTTTTGCATTTATATAGTATTAAAGGATTGAAATAATATTTTTTTGTTAGTCTTTTTGAGTAAAGTTCTGAACTGTGATAAATGATAATAGAGCGAATCTAGTTCATGGCTCATGTAGACTAAAGAACGTGACAAATAAACTCTATGTGTTTATATATAATTGGATTAGATTAGATTTAGATGTGATTTGGATATGAATAATCTAGCAGATGCAGGGTTCGAATGAAAAGATTATATAAAAGCTCGCATTGATAAATGTTTAAGTTTACACTTGTTATGTACTAAAATAAATGCATGAATCTTAAATTATCATAAGATTTCTCCCAATTTACTGGATCTTCTTTCCTCTTTTCTTCTTCTCTTGAATAGATGCCATGGCTTATAATACTAAAAGAAAAGAAGCCATGTCTTCGAATGCCAATCAAACATCAACAATCAATTGCACTTGCTTGTAAAAAATTCTGCCTAGCTTTGGTACCACAATGAATATTATATCTAGCTTTGTTATCATATAAAACATCTTACAAACTTTGATTAGGGGTGCTAAATTACACTATTTTTTTCTGTACCTGGTCCTGTTCAATTATTATAGGATAGGCTTTACCCCACTTGTTAATAACCGAGGAGGGGGATGCGTTTTTAAAAGAAAATCCATAATACATTCAGGATGAAGATGGGTAATGACAAGCTCAACTTGAATCCTAACTCAAGATACCGACCAAGTACCCTTGACTTATTAAAATTCCTCTATAAATTAAAAGCTTTAGCATATATAAGGCACCGTTAATTTCCTATAAAACAGTATTTCTATTTGTTTCTTGCATTAATGTTGAACATTTCGTTTATTATATTTTTCTTGAATGTTTAATTTGTTTAACATTATGTGATTTTTTTTTTTGTATTTGCTTGCTAAAAAAACTAAAGGTGATATTTTTAGTATGGGTTTGAGCAAGGCTGAAGTAGGACGAGTCCACATATTTAGCTGCATTTGTAGCACGAGTCTAGGATGCCTCATCTTGTTGAGAGGTGGGTAATAGCATATCCATCCTATTGCCACCTCTATACAATAATATAATTACTTGTAGAATAAGATTAGTTGATTTAGGGTCGCTAAAAATAAACATCAATAGAGAAGAGAAATGTGAGGAAAATAAATTGAATAAGATAAATTTGGCAAGAGAAAATAAATAAAATTTATTAGTAAATGAAATTTATAAAAGTCAAACTAAAATTTTTTATTTTAAATATCTCATAATTTTTTCTAAATATACATAACATAAAATTAGATCATTTCCTTTCTAACAAGCCATAAGGGCTCTTTGTATAAACACTAAAGATTTCCCGTTTCTTAAACTAAAACAAGGATGCAATTGATTGTGTGAGAGCTTATATTAGTGCATATTTAGTCTTATAATGATTACATCTTAGATACTTATTTAGGGCTAAAGAATCTAAATTATATCTCTTAAGTCTTGATTAATCTTTTTGTTGAGGCTCTAGGCCATTACAATTGATATCAGATGATACTACAAATAGACTCATCATAATTGTCATTATGACCAGATTTCATAGGATTTGAATTCTCTTCTGAGAATGTTAAAACTTTAACAAAGTACCTGAGGTATGTGTACTGGTAGATTTTGGATATTAAAAACTTAATGAAATTTCTTGTGCAACACTTATCACAAGAATTCATTTTTGAGCAAAGGTGAGGATCTATTAGCCCCATCATTTATTAAGAAGTTTCAATACTTATCATGAGAATTCAATAATAGCAACCCTAGCATTGGAATGTTCTTATTTCAACTCCATTCTTCTCTAGAATTTTTGTAGTGAATAAATTTTTAGCTTAAATATTAACAAACACCCCACTCATGTCAACTAAAATAACACCTCATTCATTGTTAATGGAAACATGGAAACGTTCATCCATGCTTTTTCTTTAATAAATGAGCCCAAAGGCTAGCCCCACAAAATTCCACGGTCCACGGAACAGCCCACTCAAAACTGAGGCTCGTATCCTCGTTCCTTGATCAAGTGTCAGAAATTAAATCGTCTATTACTTATTTAATTGAGATTGTTATAGTGGGAATCCAAGTTTCTATTTGATTCAGATTATTTTTGATTGATTATTTAGAGTTTGGTATAGAAATTGGTTTTTTGTGGGGCTTTGGTTTTGTTAGCCTATAAATATACGGTTAGGTTACTACTTTTAAGTGTTCTTGAAAGCATAACAGGGTAAAAAAATTTCTAAACTACCCTTCCATTTTCTCTTCACACACCTCTCTCCTCCCCTCCCCCTCCTCTCTGGCACCGTCCTGTCTCCTTCTCCTTCCCTAGCACCCCTTCTTTTAACGCCATCCCTGTCTTCTCTCCTTCCTCTTTCCTAGCACATCTCTTTTCGGTGCTGCCCCCATCTTCTCCTTCTTTCCCAGCACCCCTCACTCTTCAGTACTGATCCTCTTCCGTACTCTCCTTCGGCTCTCATCTCTTTCTCACTTTTCGGCACCGGCCTAGCACCCCTCCCCCAGCATCGGCTCCCCATTCGACTAAATAGGGTCGAACAGAGGGCCTCTATTCGATCCTGTTTGACCTAACAAAGGCTATTTTGTTCAACTTGATAGATCAGACCAAATGGAAGGCTTTCGGTGCCAAAAAAAGTAGAGAGAAGACGAGCCGAAGGGGGTGCCAGAAAGAAGGGTGGGGTGGTGCTACAATAAAAAATTATTTTCTATTTTTTTTCTATAATTAAGTTGTCTCTATCATCTAGGTTCTCGAAGGCGAGGATTCTAATCTGGAGGAGCCTCACCCTCATGCTGCACTACTTTTGGTGCAGCGCAATCTTAAGGCATTCTTCCTCTCCACGAAACAGGATGTTTCGGATTCGAGATGCAGACCCGGCCCCAATCCCACGTCTCCTTCACGGGCGCCGGAGGAGGGGGTTCTCAAGCCGACGGCCAGACTACCGGCCAAGGCTACTGGAACCGACGACGGTCAAGCCGAGAGGAGGTTAGAGGACGCCTGAGCGCGAGGCAGTGGATAGTCGAGCTGTGCGGTCGTGTCAAGGCCAAGCGGAGCCTCTTCTCGGAGACAGAGCGGCCACAACGCCGAATAAATCGAAGAAAGTCGTCGAGCGAGGAGCCGAGCTGCGTTGAAAGGGACTTACGGCCCACTCGTCCTGTTGGAAAATACTCACTCACACAAAGTTCTCTTCTTCCATTCTCTGTGTTGTGTGTTATTAAAAGAAAGTTCCTCATCTTCTTTGTGTGAGTGAGTATTTTCCAACATTGTGGTATCAGAGCCAGGTTCCGATTGTGCTGGGCGTTGCAGTGTATTGTGAAGATTGTTGCCGAAGCAAGAAATCTTCAAAAGGGGAGGTAATTATTTGGTGGTGATTCATCAATGTCAAATGGTATGAACACTCTCAACCTCTCAACATCCTTTGTGCCTATTTTCAATGGTGAAAATTTTGATTTTTGGAGTATCAAGATGAGGACATTTTTTATTTCACAAGATCTTTGGGAACTAGTTGAAAATGGTTATACAGAAATAGTGGAAAATCAGCTGACTTGAAGGAGCTTCGTAAGAAGGATGCAAAAGCTCTACTAGCCCTGCAGCAGGCGGTGACAGAGAATTTTTTTTCCTCGAATTACTAATGCCACCAAATCTAAAGACGCTTGGACCATTTTGAAGCAAGAATTTCATGGTGACGATAAGGTAACCACAGTGAAGTTACAAACTCTTCGTAGAGATTTTGAAACCTTATTCATGAAGGGGGGTGAGTCTGTTCAAGATTTTTTCTCTAGAATTTCTATCACCATTAATCAAAAGAGGGCATATGGAGAAAATATCTTAGATCAGAAAGTAGTTGAAAAAGGTGTTGAGAAGCTTACCATCTAAATTTGATCATATTGTGGTAGCAATTGAAGAGTCTAAAGACTTATCTACTTACTCCCTTAATGAATTAATGGGTTTCTCTTTTAGTCCATGAGGAAAGAATGAACAGGTCAGTGGAGAAGAATGTGGAGCAGGGCATTTCAAGCCAAGGTGGAGGTTAGCAAAAAGGACAAAAATGGTGATGGTCCATCTGACCAAAAGTTTACTGGCCGAGGACGTGGTAGAGGTGGCTACCGTGGACGTGGACGTGGACGTGGTCGTGGACGTGGAAGGCCCAACAACAATCAGCATAAATCAGAAAATGAAGATAGAGGTAATCAAAAGGAGACCCACAAAAATAGATTCTGTAATTTTTGCAAAAGAACTGGACCACTGAACCATACTGTTGGGACAAAGCAAAACAAGAAGCTAACTTTGTTGAAGGAAAGCAAGAAGTAGGTAATTTATTTCTTACTTGCTTGAACACCCATGAAAATCCTAGTGATGTGTGGTTTCTAGACAGTGGATGTAGTAATCATATGACAGGACAAAGGAGCCTTTTCTGCAATATGGATGAATCTGTAAAATTACAAGTTCGGCTTGGCAATGACAAGTGTGTGCAAATTGAAGGCAAGGGAGCCATTGCTATCAAGACTAAATCAGGTAGTGAAAAGATAATTAGTGATGTCTATTACATTCCTGGTTTAGCTCATAATCTGCTTAGTGTGGGACAATTAATTCAGAGGGGACATTCTGTTATATTTCAAGATAACATGTGTGAAATTAGAAGTAAAAGATTAAGCACTCCTCACATTAAGATTCACATTGCTGAAAACAAAATGTTTCCTCTTGATATCTCAAACCTTGGTGATTGTGTTTTTTGCTGCAAATGTGAAGAATGAATCTTGGTTTTGGCATTTACGTTATGGTCACTTGCATTTAATGGGCTGAAATTATTAAGTCAGAAGCAGATGGTATGTGGTTTACCTTCCATTGTTTTGCACTAATGATGTTTGTGAAGGATGTGTTTACGGAAAACAACACCGCTTGTCATTTCCAGTGGGAAAGGTGTGGAGAGCCAAATGCCTCTTGAACTAGTTCATGCTGATATATGTGGGCCGGTAAACACACTATCATTGAACAAGAGTAGATACTTTCTATTATTCACTGATGATTTTACTCTATGAGTTGGTATTCTTTCTTATTCAAAAATCAGAGGCACTTGAGAAATTCCAGGAATTCAAGGCTTTTGCAGAAAAAGAAAGTGGGCATGTTATAAGATTCTTCGCACCGATAGAGGAGGTGAATTTTTATCAAATGAATTTGACTCAATTTGCAAGCAGAATGGCATTCATAGGCAGCTGACAGTAAGAAAAACACCAGAGCAGAACGGAGTTGCTGAGAGAAAAAATAGAACAGTAGTGGAGATGGCTCGGAGCATGTTGAATGAGAAATCTTCCAAATAATTTTGGGCTGAAGCAGTGGCTACATCAGTTCGTCTTCTTAATATCTCTCTAACAAAAGCAGTGTGGAATATGACTCCATATGAAGCTGGTGCACCGAAAACCCAATGTGAGTTTCTTAGAATTTTTGGTAAAACAATACTTGTATATTAAACTGATTACAAGATCACCTATTTAAGGAGAGTCAGCCCAACGTTCAGCAAACACTTGTGCCTATACTCTTGGCTTTACACCCACGTACCAAGACTCAAACAACTTCATAAACAGCTCCTAATGACTGGGTTTATTTAAAACAAATAACAACTAACTCTCCTCAGATCGGGTTTTCAAAAAACAGAAAAAACAAACAGGACACATCATCACGGACTGATTCATACTTGTGATTTTGCATCACATACTAACATCCCCTCTTGATGCAAAGTCACACACCAAGTTGGGTCCTGAATTTCACAAACTTTGAGTAAGGGAGAGCTTTAGTAAAACCATCTGCAAGTTGCTCCGTGGTTGAACAATGCTTCAACATGATCATACCTTCAGCTACAAGATCACGTATAAAATGATGACGGAGCTCGATGTGCTTCGTTCTTCCATGAAACACCGGGTTCTTTGTCATTGAAATTGTCGCCATGTTGTCACAAAATATCTCCGTTGCCTGTGATTGCGGTTGCTTGAAGTCCTCCAAAATTCTGCGCATCCAGATTGCTTGACACGCAGCAACTGATGCAGCATATATTCAGCTTCAGATGATGACAGAGCCGTAGTAGCTTGCTTCTTTGAACACCATGATATAGCTCCCGAGCCTAGATTAAAGATATAACCACCTATACTTTTCCTGTCATCTACAAAACCAGCCCAATCACTGTCAGTAAAACCAAACAGTTAAAACAAGGTACTGGTTTGTACCAAATTCCGAAGTTGCTTGTTGCTTGGATATAACGGAGAATACGCTTTGCTGTTCCAAGATGGTGCATAGATGGAGTATGCATGAACCTTGATACCAAGTTGACTGGAAATATAATATCTGGATGAGTGTGAGTCAAATACATCAGACCACCAACCATACTTCTAAATAACTTTTCGTCTGCTTTGGCTGTCCCATCACTTAGGCTCAATTTTTCATTTGTATTCATGGAGTAGAAAATGACTTGCAATGAAGCATGTTATATCTTTTAAGTAAATCTATTGCATATTTTTCTTGAGAGATGAAGATGCCATCATCAGTTTGCATAATTTGAAGACCAAGAAATAATGCAATAATCCCAAATCAGACATGTCAAATTCTTTCATCATGCTGCTCTTGAATTCTTGGATAAGAGGATAAGAGGATCCAGTATAAATAATATCATCCACATAGACACAAATAATAAGCATGTCCATACCTTTCACCTTCACATATAAAGTGGGCTCACTTTCACTTCGGCGAAACTTATTTTGGTGAAGATACAAATCAAGTCTTGCATACCATGCTCTTGGCGCCTGCTTGAGACCATACAATGCTTTCTTTAGCTTGTATACTTTTTCCTGCTTTCCATCACTGACAAATCCCTGTGGTTGCTTGACATAGACTTCCTCTTCTAAATTAAAACAAATACTTGTATATTAAACTGATTACAATATCACCTATTTAAGGAGAGATCAGCCCAACGTTCAGCAACAACTTGTGCCTATACTCTTGGCTTTACACCCACGTAACCAAAGACTCAAACAACTTCATAACAGCTCCTAATGACTGGGTTTATTTAAAACAAATAACAACTAACTCTCCTCAAGATCGGGTTATTCAAAAAATAGAAAAAACAAACAGGACACATCATCACGGACTGATTCATACTTGTGATTTTGCATCACATACTAACATCCCCTCTTGATGCAAAGTCACATACACCAAGTTGGGTCCTGAATTTCACGAACTTTGAGTAAGGGAGAGCTTTAGTAAAACCATCTGCAAGTTGCTCCGTGGTTGAACAATGCTTCAACATGATCACACCTTCAGCTACAAGATCGCGTATAAAATGATGACGGAGCTCGATGTGCTTCGTTCTTCCATGAAACACCGGGTTCTTTGTCATTGAAATTGTCGCCATGTTGTCACAAAATATCTCCGTTGCCTGTGATTGCGATTGCTTGAAGTCCTCCAAAATTCTGCGCATCCAGATTGCTTGACACGCATCATCTGAAGCAGAGGTTATTTAAAACAAATAACAACTAACTCTCCTCAAGATCGGGTTATTCAAAAAACAGAAAAAACAAACAGGACACATCATCACGGACTGATTCATACTTGTGATTTTGCATCACATACTAACATCCCCTCTTGATGCAAAGTCACATACACCAAGTTGGGTCCTGAATTTCACGAACTTTGAGTAAGGGAGAGCTTTAGTAAAACCATCTGCAAGTTGCTCCGTGGTTGAACAATGCTTCAACATGATCACACCTTCAGCTACAAGATCGCATATAAAATGATGACGGAGCTCGATGTGCTTCGTTCTTCCATGAAACACCGGGTTCTTTGTCATTGAAATTGTCACCATGTTGTCACAAAATATCTCCGTTGCCTGTGATTGCGGTTGCTTGAAGTCCTCCAAAATTCTGCGCATCCAAATTGCTTGACACGCAGCAACTGATGCAGCAATATATTCAGCTTCAGATGATGACAGAGCCGTAGTAGCTTGCTTCTTTGAACACCATGATATAGCTCCCGAGCCTAGATTAAAGATATAACCACCTGTACTTTTCCTGTCATCTACAAAACCAGCCCAATCACTGTCAGTAAAACCAAACAGTTTAAAACAAGGTACTGGTTTGTACCAAATTCCGAAGTTGCTTGTTGCTTGGATATAACGGAGAATACGCTTTGCTGTTCCAAGATGATGCATAGATGGAGTATGCATGAACCTTGATACCAAGTTGACTGGAAATATAATATCTGGACGAGTGTGAGTCAAATACATCAGACCACCAACCATACTTCTAAATAACTTTTCGTCTGCTTTGGCTGTCCCATCACTTAGGCTCAATTTTTCATTTGTATTCATGGGAGTAGAAAATGACTTGCAATGAAGCATGTTATATATTTTAAGTAAATCTATTGCATATTTTTCTTGAGAGATGAAGATGTCATCATCAGTTTGCATAATTTGAAGACCAAGAAAATAATGCAATAATCCCAAATCAGACATGTCAAATTCTTTCATCATGCTGCTCTTGAATTCTTGGATAAGAGGATAAGAGGATCCAGTATAAATAATATCATCCACATAGACACAAATAATAAGCATGTCCATACCTTTCACCTTTACATATAAAGTGGGCTCACTTTCACTTCGGCGAAACTTATTTTGGTGAAGATACAAATCAAGTCTTGCATACCATGCTCTTGGCGCCTGCTTGAGACCATACAATGCTTTCTTTAGCTTGTATACTTTTTCCTGCTTTCCATCACTGACAAATCCCTGTGGTTGCTTGACATAGACTTCCTCTTCTAAATTACCATTCAAGAATGCTGATTTAACATCAAATTGAAAAACTTTCCACTTCATATGAGCTGCCAATGCTAGTATAAATCTAATAGTTTCAAATCTAGCAACAGGGGAAAAGGTTTCAAGATAATCAATACCATATTTTTGCACATACCCTTTGATGACTAGTCTCGCCTTGTTTTTGTACACTTCCATTAGCATTATACTTCACTTTATAGACCCATTTCACACCAATGGCTTCTTTTCCTTGTGGCAAATCTACAAGTTCCCACGTGTTGTTTCTTTCAATAGCATCTAGTTCTTCTCTCATAGAGTTTTCCCATTCTTCTTTGCCACAAGCCTCCTCATAACATGTAGGTTCTGCAGCCATAAGAGCAAAAGTACATGATTCATAAATTTCTTTCAAAGACCGTACCTTACTTCGAGGTGTATCACCATCAAGTGTAGGATCAATGGTATTGCTGTTTGAACTGCTCAAATTTCTTGGTGAAGTTATTCCAGAAGACCTTGGAGAAGCATGAGGTGTTGACACATTCTCATTTATTGGAGTCATTTCAGCTTCATTTTCTATGAATGGCAAGTGCTGATTTGGTTCTTCTTTCGAATCCCAATAGCTGTTCTCATCAAAAATAACATCTTTACGAATAATGAGTTTCTTTGTTTTAGGATTATATAACCGATAACCCTTTGTTTCATCACTATACCCAACAAATATACATTTTTCACTCTTCTTATCCATCTTAGTACGATCATCAGAATGAATCAATGCATATGCAATGCAACCAAAAATTCTTAAGAAACTCACATTGGGTTTTCGGTGCCACCAAGCTTCATATGGAGTCATATTCCACACTGCTTTTGTTGGAGAGATATTAAGAAGACGAACTGATGTAGCCACTGCTTCAGCCCAAAATTCATTTGGAAGATGCTTCTCATTCAACATGCTCCGAGCCATCTCCACTACTGTTCTATTTTTTCTCTCAGCAACTCCGTTCTGCTCTGGTGTTTTCCTTACTGTCAGCTGCCTATGAATGCCATTCTGCTTGCAAAATGAGTCAAATTCATTTGATAAAAATTCACCTCCTCTATCGGTGCGAAGAATCTTTATAACATGCCCACTTTCTTTTTCCTGCAAAGCCTTGAATTCCTGGAATTTCTCAAGTGCCTCTGATTTTTGAATAAGAAAGAATACCCAACTCATACGAGTAAAATCATCAGTGAATAATAGAAAGTATCTACTCTTGTTCAATGATAGTGTGTTTACCGGCCCACATATATCAGCATGAACTAGTTCAAGAGGCATTTTGGCTCTCCACGCCTTTCCCATTGGAAATGACAAGCGGTGTTGTTTTCCGTAAACACATCCTTCACAAACATCATTAGTGCAAACAATGGAAGGTAAACCACATACCATCTGCTTCTGACTTAATAATTTCAGCCCATTAAAATGCAAGTGACCATAACGTAAATGCCAAAACCAAGATTCATTCTTCACATTTGCAGCAAAAACACAATCACCAAGGTTTGAGATATCAAGAGGAAACATTTTGTTTTCAGCAATGTGAATCTTAATGTGAGGAGTGCTTAATCTTTTACTTCTAATTTCACACATGTTATCTTGAAATATAACAGAATGTCCCCTCTGAATTAATTGTCCCACACTAAGCAGATTATGAGCTAAACCAGGAATGTAATAGACATCACTAATTATCTTTTCACTACCTGATTTAGTCTTGATAGCAATGGCTCCCTTGCCTTCAATTTGCACACACTTGTCATTGCCAAGCCGAACTTGTAATTTTACAGATTCATCCATATTGCAGAAAAGGCTCCTTTGTCCTGTCATATGATTACTACATCCACTGTCTAGAAACCACACATCACTAGGATTTTCATGGGTGTTCAAGCAAGTAAGAAATAAATTACCTACTTCTTGCTTTCCTTCAACAAAGTTAGCTTCTTGTTTTGCTTTGTCCCAACAGTATGGTTCAGTGTGTCCAGTTCTTTTGCAAAAATTACAGAATCTATTTTTGTGGGTCTCCTTTTGATTACCTCTATCTTCATTTTCTGATTTATGCTGATTGTTGTCGGGCCTTCCACGTCCACAACCACGTCCCCGTCCACGTCCACGGTAGCCACCTCTACCACGTCCTCGACCAGTAAACTTTTGGTCAGATGGACCATCACCATTTTTGTCCTTTTTGCTAACCTCCACCTTGGCTTGAAATGCCTGCTCCACATTCTTCTCCACTGACCTGTTCATTCTTTCCTCATGGACTAAAAGAGAACCCATTAATTCATTAAGGGAGTAAGTAGATAAGTCTTTAGACTCTTCAATTGCTACCACAATATGATCAAATTTAGATGGTAAGCTTCTCAACACCTTTTCAACTACTTTCTGATCTAAGATATTTTCTCCATATGCCCTCATTTGATTAATGGTGATAGAAATTCTAGAGAAAAAATCTTGACAGACTCACCCCCCTTCATGAATAAGGTTTCAAAATCTCTACGAAGAGTTTGTAACTTCACTGTGGTTACCTTATCGTCACCATGAAATTCTTGCTTCAAAATGGTCCAAGCGTCTTTAGATTTGGTGGCATTAGCAATTCGAGGAAAAATATTCTCTGTCACCGCCTGCTGCAGGGCTAGTAGAGCTTTTGCATCCTTCTTACGAAGCTCCTTCAAGTCAGCTGATTTTTTCACTATTTCTGTATAACCATTTTCAACTAGTTCCCAAAGATCTTGTGAAATAAAAAATGTCCTCATCTTGATACTCCAAAAATCAAAATTTTCACCATTGAAAATAGGCACAAAGGATGTTGAGAGGTTGAGAGTGTTCATACCATTTGACATGATGAATCACCACCAAATAATTACCTTCCCTTTTGAAGATTTCTTGCTTCGGCAACAATCTTCACAACACACTGCAACGCCCAGCACAATTGGAACCTGGCTCTGATACCATAATGTTGGAAAATACTCACTCACACAAAAGAAGATGAGGAACTTTCTTTTAATAACACACAGCACAGAGAATGGAAGAAAGAGAACGGAGAAGCCTTTTCTTCCTTTTTAAGTGGTAAAACAAATACTTGTATATTAAACTGATTACAAGATCACCTATTTAAGGAGAGATCAGCCCAACGTTCAGCAACAACTTGTGTCTATACTCTTGGCTTTACACCCACATAACCAAAGACTCAAACAACTTCATAACAGCTCCTAATGACTGGGTTTATTTAAAACAAATAACAACTAACTCTCCTCAAGATCGGGTTATTCAAAAAACAGAAAAAACAAACAGGACACATCATCACGGACTGATTCATACTTGTGATTTTGCATCACATACTAACACGTCCGCCATCGCTGGTGAAGAGAGGGTCAGGCAATTTGGGTCGGAATAGGTGACGAGGTGGTGGTGGTGGACTTCACTGGCAGGCGCAGGGGTTTCTTTGATTGGGAGACAAGAAGCCGGGCGGAGGTGGCCCAAAGGAGGTCGCGACCGGCGAGATAACAGCAGCTACGTGGAGATTGACCGGTGGGAGTTGTCGAACGGCCGGTGAGGGGCATCAAGGGAGGAGATCTCACCGGTGGTTGCGGTGGGTTCTGACGTCGATGAGAGCTGCCGACCGTGAGGAGGAAGCAGGAAAAAGGCAAAAAAGAAAAATAAAATAAGAATAAGTCAGAAATAATTTTGGAAGATGGAATACTTAGATTTTTCTTTTTCTTGCAGTTTGATATTTTTTCCCTGTGCATACCCTTTTCTCTTCCAGCAGGTATGGTTATAAATTCGTATATGTTATTGCATAATTTTAAATTTGATAAAAAAAACAATTCTAAAAAGTAATGGGTTTGAATATTTTTTTTAAAAAAATTAAATTTATAGAAAGTTGTTAAATTTTTTTTTGATGAATAGCAAAGATAAAAGAGTTATCAGCTGCATCAAGATAAGTGTCTAGGACATGTTAATGAAATAATGCACATAATTTTCATTATATATTTCAAAGGATTGAAATATTATTTTTTAAAAATAATTTATATAAGAACAATAAAAGAAGCTTACAATATTCAGGCTACATTTTATCAAAACATAGATAAAATCAAAAAAAAAAAATGTAGCTATAACATTTAGAAGATGTTTGAGCTTCTTCAATAGAAGAAAAATAAAAATATTATTAATTATTTTATGCAAGAATAGAAGGTTGTTAATATCATGAAAATTAATGAAGAAGATAATTTAAATAAAAAATTCATAAAAAATTCTTCAAATCTTAATTGAGTAGTTTAAATATATGGTGATAGCTACTAAAGAAATAGAAGGAACCAAAATTATGACTATTAATAAGTTGTAAGATTTATTAGAGGTATATGTAGTGTTTGTATAATAATAAAAAAAGCGTTGAGTAGGTTTAAAAAGTCTAAATAAAATTGAAGCAATAAGGCACCAAATAAAATGGAATGAGACTAGAAGATTAAAATTTTGCATCAAGAATGAAGTGCCGTGCATTGACTTCATGGTTCTGCTTTGATTCTAAGAGTCATGGCGTAGCGAACCAGCATATAATTTTTATATCTTAGGAGCCCTTTTTTTAGGATTTATCAAAATTAATTTTGATGAGAGTGTTCGAAAAAGATATGCTAACTCAGTACTTATCATCCGTGGGACTGATGAAGCATTATTGGCAGCGAATGGTTTTGGCTTCCTTGATTCCTTAGTTCCTTTAGCTAAGCTTTATGCTGCTTGGACTGGTATCTCATAGGTCATCCGAAGCCTACATGCTCGTTGTCTATTCATTGAGGGGGACTCTTTTATGGTCATCATGGGTTCGGCAAGACTCCGGGGCTCACATACCTAATAACCCTTTACTCCAAAATATATGGTTTGTCCTTCGAAAGGTTTATCATGTCTATAGGGAAGCGAATGCTGCGGCAGATTTGGTGATAGCCTTAGCATCGTATCACTTTGGTTTTTGGCTTTGGAAACATGATGATTCTTGTCTCATTGTACTAAAGCAAATACTGTTTTCTAATGTATTAGAGTTGATTCGCACTAGACTAGTATGATTATCCTTAAAAGAAGAAGAAGAAGAAGAAGAAGAAGACTACGTTCAACTACGACCATGGTTCACCCCAGACTCCAAGATGGATTCGAGATGGAAGGCCGCACGATTTCTCTTGTCGCCAAGTAGGGAGGAATCTTTTGAATCCTTTAGCGAAGGCAAATTGACATGGTCTGTCAAGTGCTTATGTGGTTGTTATCATTTTCTTAGTTTTCTTACCATCAGAATTGTTGTGCCATTGCTTAGCATTAACCAACAAATCAATGTGGTCCTTTCTGGTGTTGAAGCAGAAAATTAGAATTTTGTAATGGTTACCATCAAAGTTATTATCATCACTATTTTCTTAGTTTCCATCACCATCAAAGTTGCTGTGGCTGTCAATGAGTATACCCAAAGTTAATTTAATCCGTCCCGACTGCCTATTTTAATGAGACACAAACTCTCTCTAGAATCCTAATTTTACAAATAATCATCATTGGAAACCGGCCAAGTACCCTCATTCAACTTATAGTATTGGTATATCTACTTGATTAAGAGGAAATGTAGCATTTTGATTATAAGCACTTGATTTTCTTTTAACAATTTTTCTATCCTTTTGCTCCGGTAATTGTGCTAATTTTTTTATCTCATAAACATATCGTGATATCTTGATGCCCATTTGTTGGGGGGTAAAATCGTCATTGCATTAATATCTGTGCGAGGCGGCTAAGGCCAACCTCCCCCCTTCGTCTTTTCCGGGCTTCCTTAGCTCGGCCCTTCCGGGCTTCCTTAGCTCGGTCCTTCCGGGCTCCCATAGCTCGGCCCTTCCGGGCTTCCTTAGCTCGGTCCTTCCGGGCTTCCTTAGCTCGGTCCTTCCGGGCTTCCTTAGCTCGGCCCCTTCCGGGCTTCCGTAGCTCGGTCCTTCCGGGCTTCTTAGCTCGGCCCTTCCGGGCTTCCGTAGCTCGGCCTCTTCGAGCGATCCATAACCTAACACCTACCTTCGCGGAACCTAACGTGGGAGAGCCCGAGCCTACCAGAACGGCATCCTAGATAAGGAATCATGTCGGGACGTGGCCTAAAGCCTATCATAACCACCCCAAGCCTACTCAACCAGATCTCGAGACATCAAGGAGCTCTCCCAGCCGTCGATACCAGAACAAGCGGGACATGGATTCTAACGGCCCCACAACGGCCTGATTCTGCCCGCCTCCGTATCTTAACAACCTCCGAACCTTCCAGAAGACGCTCAAGACCCAGGTGACAGCCTATAAATATCATAATCGCAGATTCCCTCAGGTACGCAACTCTGTACGCACACTTGCGCGCTTACACCCCCGCTCTTACTCTCCTACTCTCGTCGGTAGCTCGTCGGCGCTCCTGCCCTCTGGAGCCTCCGATTGGCCGCCCCCGGAGAGGTCTCCCGGAGAGATCCACCTCCCCACTGTCTGGTTGATCGCCGATTTCTTCTCCACTGACTTGAGCGTCGGAGGGTCTTCCGCGGAGGACCACCCCCAGCGTCCCTCCGCGTGTGGACTTCTTTTGCAGGTCCGCCCCCCTCTTCCTGGAGATCGACCGCGCCTGAGTCGGAGGACGGATTTCAGCGGCAACAGATTGGCGCTAGAGGAAGGGCCTCAAGTCCCATTAAAACTTGAAGAAAGGAGACAAGGATCTAGATCCGGAGAAGAACCTCCCCAATGGCCAACCGGAGAAGAGCAGCCTCTGAAGCCCAAGATCAGGTCGCTTCTCAGAGGCCTGATCCGACTGGCGCTGCAGCGCCGCAACCTCCACCGGTCGAAACCCCATCGCCGCCTGCCATCCCGGTGACCAAGACCAGTTCGCTACACTGGTCCAACAGGTCCAGGCCCTTACCCACCTGGTACAAGAGCGCCTTGTAGCTCCTCCTGCTTCGCATCCTCAGAAAGAAACGGCGATTTCTTCTTCGCCGGCGACCTCCTCCTCTGATCCGCATGGGTCAGCGGATCCCCCACATCGCCCCAGGGGGGACAAACCAGCCCCGCGAGCCGGTTATGATAGAGATCCTCCCAGATCTCGGCGAGCCCGCTCCCTCTCCCCGGCGACATCCCACCATGATTCCACGCCATCCTTGCGATTCTCCCGCCCAGCTCCTCCTCTAACCGGTGAAGACGAGATCCGCCGTCAGATCCAGGAGATGCGTCAGGAGCTGGACGCCGCCAAGCAGACCCATCTGCCCCAGCCCAAGGCGGAGCAGGGCATCCCTTTCTCTAAGGGAATCATGGAGGAAGTGATTCCCTCCCACGTCAAACTGCCAGCCGTCGAACCCTATCACGGCTCCACTGATCCGGACGACCATCTCAGTAGCTTCCGGTCAATAATGATGTTCCACGGAGCATCTGATGCGGTCCTCTGCCGAGCCTTCCCATCCACCCTCAGAGGATCCGCCCGAACCTGGTTCAACGCCTTGAAACCGGGTTCCATTGATTCATTCGACGAGCTGAGCCACCTTTTTATTGGCCAGTTCGTCAGCAGCCGCCGCCATCGACGAAGATCCGACTCCCTCTCCGAAGTTAAGCAGAGAGAGGGGGAGTCCTTGAGGAATTACCTTGGCCGTTTCAACAAGGCCATGTTAGAGGTGGACCACCTTAATCATGAGGTGGCTATGTCCGCCCTGGCGGGGGGAGTTTCGAAGGAGAGCGACTTCTATCTGGCAATGGAGGTCAGCTACCCCCCATGTCTATCTGATATGATGGCCCTTGCAGACAAGTACGCTAGGGTCGAGGAGTCGCGGAGAGTGGCCCGCGCTGAGCAAGCGAAGAAGAAACAAGAGCCCAAAGTCCCCGACAGACACCGTCCCGTCCGTCGACCAAGTCCGCCTCGCCGCCAAAGAGTCCCTCCGCTGCCGCCAAGGAATCGCTCCCGGAGTCCTCCCAGGCGATTCGATCGCTATACTCCTCTGACTGTGCCCCGGGCGCAGATCCTCATGGAGATAGAGCGTCAACTTCCCGGCCGGTACCTCTCCGAGGGAACCCGACCGAAGAGATCCCGCCAAATACTGCCGCTACCATAGGGAGCACGGTCATGACACTGAAGAATGTTGGCAGCTGAAGAATGAAATAGAGAGGTTGATTCGGCGGGGACGGCTAGATCAGTTTAGGAGGGCACCCGAGCCGCAGCAAGGAGGTGACCGCCAGCCCGAGCTCCCACAACTTCCTCCTCCACCCAATCCGCCCGTGGTCGGTCGTATTAATATGATTGAAGAGGCCGGCGGATCGAGCCCCAGAGGCGGCAGAGATGGATCAGTGCCAAAGAAGGCACGGATGGGCGAACTCTCCTTCTCCGACGACGATCTCCTGGGAGTACAACTCCCCCACGATGACGCATTAGTTGTATCCCTTAATTTGAACAATTATGATGTAAGCCGAATCCTTGTTGATAGTGGAAGCTCGGTAAACGTTTTGTACCTCGGTGTGTTACCAGGATGAAACTGCTCATGGAAAATCTTCGAGCCGTGGATTCCGCCTTGATGGGATTCACCGGCGACGTCATCGTCCCGGAAGGAATCGTCACCCTGACGGTCCGCGCGGGAACCTGGCCCCTTGTGGCCATTGTTCAGACCGATTTTCTGGTGACCGACCTCAGGTCCCCATATAACGCCATATTCGGCAGGCCTGGTTTAATGTCTCTCAAGGCAGTGGTCTCCATCCCGCATCTGTCTATGAAGTTCCCTACCGAGCAAGGAGTTGGCGTGGTTCGGGGAAGTCAAGCCATGGCTCGGCAATGTTTCGTTACGAGCCTCCAGTCTAGGATGCCCGAAGTTGACGGGTTAGACGCTCGCGAGGACTTCGCCGAACANCATGGCTCGGCAATGTTTCGTTACGAGCCTTCAGTCTAGAATGCCCGAAGTTGACGGGCTAGACGCTCGCGAAGACTTCGCCGAACAGCGGGGAGAACCGGCAGAAGAATTGGAGGAAGTACCATTGGACGAAGCTCGGCCCGACCGAACCATAAGGATCGGGTCGCTACTCAAAGGAGAGCCTCGGCACAGATTGATCAAGTTCCTCCAAAGCAATGCCGACATCTTCGCCTGGACCGCCTCCGACATGCCGGGAATCGACCCCGAGGTCCTCGTCCACCATCTCAATGTGGACGAGAGGCACAGGCCTGTTAAGCAGAAGAAAAGAAGCTTCGCCCCAGAGCGCAAAAAGCCATTGAAGAAGAGGTCGACAAACTCATAAAGGCCAACTTCGTCCGAGAGGTGAATTACCCGAACTGGCTGTCAAATGTCGTCATGGTGAAAAAGTCGAACGGCAAGTGGAGGATCTGCATCGACTTCACCGACCTCAACAAAGCCTGCCCGAAGGACAGCTTCCCCCTCCCTCGATCGATCAGCTCGTGGACGCCACCTCAGGCCACCAAATGCTGTCATTCATGGACGCCTATTCCGGCTACAATCAGATCCGAATGGCCCCTGAAGATGAAGAAAAGACCGCCTTCATAACCGACCGAGGTACCTACTGTTACCGAGTTATGCCTTTGGTCTTAAAAATGCAGGGCGACCTACCAGCGGCTGGTCAACAAGGTGTTCAAGGAGCAAATCGGCCGGAACATGGAGGTATACGTGGACGACATGCTGGTCAAAAGCAAGGAGGCGTCACAGCATGTCGAGGACCTCTCGGAGAGCTTTGCAACGTTGCGCAAATATGGGATGAAACTCAACCCGACCAAGTGCGCCTTCGGCGTCAACTCGGGAAGTTCCTCGGCTTCATGGTCTCCCAGCGAGGTATCGAAGCTAACCCCCAGAAGATTCAAGCTCTCCAACAAATGGCGCCCCCAGCATCTTAAAGAGGTCCAGCGCCTAACCGGGAGGATAGCGGCCCTTAACCGCTTTGTGGCGCGGTCGGCCGAGAGATGCCTCCCCTTCTTCAAAACTCTCCGATCGGCCAAAAACTTCCAGTGGACTCCCGAGTGCCAGAAATCATTTCAAGATCTCAAGAAGTACCTCGGCTCGCCTCCGCTCCTCAGTAGTCCGACCCCAGGAGAGACCCTATTCTGTACCTGGCTGTTTCGGAGAGCGCGGTTTGTTCGGTGCTAGTCAAAGAAGAAGGCAAGGTCCAGAAGCCGATCTACTATGTGAGCAGGCTGCTCCGCGATGCGGAGACGAGGTACAGCAGGATTGAAAGATGGTGTTGGCCTTGATCACCTCGGTTCGAAAGCTGCGACCGTATTTCAAGCACATTGCGTAACGGTCCTGACTGACCAACCATCAGGCGGTGTCCACCGTCCGGAACATCGGGAGAATGACCAAATGGGCCGTCGAGCTAAGCGAGCATGACATACACTTCAGCCTCGCCCAGCCATCAAAGCCAAGTGCTGGCCGACTTCCTCCTCGAGTGCACCATCCCGGAGGACGGTTCTACCCCAGACTCTCTGAAGAGCCAAAGTCTGGAGCCCGGTGGCTCCTCCACGTCGACGGGTCGTCCAATGCCCATCACTCCGGCGCAGGTCTAGTTCTCACCAGTCCTGAGGGGATGGCCTTTGAGTATGGCGTCCGATTCTCCTTCCCGGCTTCCAACAACGAAGCCGAGTATGAAGCTCTGCTAGCCGGTCTCCGGATCGCCCGCAACCTGAAGGTGGAAAAGCTCAGCGCCTTCACCGACTCTCAGCTGGTAGCCGGCCATGTTCGGGGAGAATTTGAAGCTCGGGAGCCAAATATGATTCGGTATCTCCAGAGGAGACAATGGATGCTGAGCAAAAATTCCACCTGGAGACCCTGGAAAAGCCGAGCATCATGGAAGCCGACCGAGTGATGCAAGTCGAAGCCGAACCATCCTGGTTCGACCCTATCCTCAGATATCTCAAAGAAGGGTCGCTTCCGCCCGACCGAAGAGAGGCTAGGAAGCTGAGGCTGCAGGCCACCCATTATGTAGTGATTGACAACCAACTTTACAAGCGGTCTTTCTCCATGCCGCTGCTTAGATGCCTTCGCCCATCCGAAGCGGATTACGCTCTGCGTGAGGTGCATGAAGGGATTTGCGGCAACCATCTGGGAAGCCGATCCCTATGTCACAAGGTACTGCGACAGGGCTACTACTGGCCGACCATGCAAAGAGACGCGGACGATTTAGTCCGAGCCTGTGACCCCTGCCAAAGACATTCAAACATCCAAAGACTCCCTTCCGCCGAGCTAGTTTCTATATCCTCCGCTTGGCCCTTTGCCAAGTGGGGGATGGACATCCTCGGCCCATTCCCGCTTGCAACGGGACAGCGGAAATTCTTGTTTGTCGCCATCGACTACTTCACCAAATGGGTCGAAGCGGAAGCGGTCGCACAAATTACCGAGGCACGGGCCCGAGACTTTGTGTGGAGGTCCATCATCTGCCGATTCGGCCTCCCCACACTATAATCACCGATAATGGCAAGCAGTTCGACAACTCCAAATTTCCAGTTCTGCGAGGAGCACGGGATCCGCCATCACCTCACTTCGGTCGGGCACCCACAAGCCAACGGGGCGGCCGAGGTGACCAACAGAACCCTCCTCCAGGGAATTAAAGCTCGCCTCTCCAGAGCCCAAGGCAGATGGGCCGATGAGCTACATCATGTCTTGTGGGCCTACCGAACTACCCCGAGAATCCCGACCGGCGAGACCCCATTCCGAATGGCTTTCGGCACAGAGGCTGTTATCCCTGTGGAAATAGGCCTCCCATCATTGCGGGTGGAGAGCTACTCAGAGGAAGCAAGCAACGAACAACTCCGCACCAACCTCGACCTGATAGAGGAAGTCAGAGAAAAGGCCCGAATCAGGACGGCTGCTTATCAACAGAGGGTGGCTCGGTACCATGCCTCCCGGGTCAAGGGGAAAGCTTTCCTACCTGGCGACCTTGTCCTCCGGAAAGCCTCTGTATCCAAACCGCTGGAGCAAGGAAAACTGGCGCCAAACTGGGAGGGCCCATATCAAATAACAGAGATTATTGGACCAGGAACCTATAAGCTGCAGGATCTGGATGGGAAGTCCATTCCCCGAACTTGGAACGCGGACAACCTTCGTAAATATTATCAATAGGGTATGTCCTCTCCAAACAATCCCCATATACCTCATTGCATATTCCTGCTTAGCTGTTTCCTCAAAACCTGTTGCGTGAGTCATTATGCACTATATTGCTATAAATTGCAAAAAGAGACAGATACTGCTTACCAATCCTCGGCACAACCGAGCTGTCTGTTTGAACAGGAATCTCCGAACCTTGGCAGGGCCAAGTAAAATATTTCTTCGAACCTCGGCAGGGCCGAGCAACAAATCTCCGAACCTTGGCAGGGCCAAGTAAAATATTTCTCCGAACCTCGGCAGGGCCGAGCAACAAATCTCCGAACCTTGGCAGGGCCAAGTAAAATATTCTCCGAACCTCGGCAGGGCCGAGCAACAAATCTCCGAACCTTGGCAGGGCCAAGTAAAATATTTCTCCGAACCTCGGCAGGGCCGAGCAACAAATCTCCGAACCTTGGCAGGGCCAAGTAAAATATTTCTCCGAACCTCGGCAGGGCCGAGCAACAAATCTCCGAACCTTGGCAGGGCCAAGTAAAATATTTCTCCGAACCTCGGCAGGGCCGAGCAACAAATCTCCGAACCTTGGCAGGGCCAAGTAAAATATTTCTCCGAACCTCGGCAGGGTCGAGCAACAAATCTCCGAACCTTGGCGGGGCCAAGTAAAATGTTTCTCCGAACCTCGGCAGGGCCGAGCGATGAATTCCCCGAGCCATGGCAAGGCCAGGTAAAAATCATTCGGGCTAAAAACCCTAGCAAAAAAGTCTAAACCTACGAGCCTCGACCAAAGCCGAACGGCCCCCAAATAGTCCCCGAAGGACTTCGCCAGGTTTAAAAACGAGCGCGTTGAGTAAAAAACCATCGACGCGCGAGAAGAAGCCACCATTGGCAAACCCACTCTCGAGGCCACCGAGCCCCACGTAGTCGGCCAAAGGCCCCAGGCAGAGTTAGGCAATTTCCCTCTCTGCCACTGAAAATCTTTGGGTAACGCCCCTATGGCCCGTCGTTCAAAGAGCCTACATTAGCACGCAAAAAAACGACGGGGGCGCGCCAACCCCCTGATTCATTACACGAGTGAAGGCCATAAACTCTTAAAGAGAGGACTTCAAAAGTTAGACCCAACTTTTATTTATAAAGAGGAGAGCTACAGAGACTGCAAAAGGCAAAATAAGAACGGGCAGAGGCCCTGGAGTCAGTCACCCCCAGAGGCCAGTAACTCCTCCAGGCGTCCCGACAGGTCAGCCACCTGCTGACGCAGGGACGCTATCTCCTCCCCCTGCCGGTCTATCAACCGGCGTGAGGCTTCCGCCTCCCTGACGAAACGTCCAAGAATTCTTCGGCAGTCCTCGCAAGCTGCTCATTGCTCGCGAAGCCCGAAGCGAGGCTCAGCCCGTCGACAGTTACGGAGGTGCGCCTCCCCTCCGAGTACGGCAGGCTGCTAAGTGAGGAATGCGAGTCACTTGACGATCGCGCTGGAGAGGCCATTCCTTTTCGGAGCTCAGACCGAGGGATGGCCGAAACCAATCCCCCTCGGTCATATTTATACACGCCAGGCAGGTATCCCGATCGACCGCGCCGCAAACGCTGACCCATGAGGTTTTGCCACGTGTCACCATTCTAATGCGTGAGGAATCCAAAGAGTCGCGCCCTATCCCGAGTAAGATCGATAAGCGCGAGCGGATTGATCGGGGGTTCCCCAGGCGAACATTTTCCGATCTGTCGCCCCACGCATTAAACGCATTCGCGCTTCCCCAGGCTGCTTAATACGCCCCTCTTCCTCGGAAAACGTGGAAGTCCGTCGCTCGGCCGATAACTTGCCCCCTCGGAAAGAGCAGCATCGCCAATAAAAGTGTGACAACACGCCGCCCGTTCCGCTCGGGCGCCACATGGACCTAACGCGTGGCCTGCAACGGCGGCTGAATCGCTCCCTCCGAGCTACAAAATTCTCCAAACCTCGGCAGGGCCGAGCTACAAACTTCTCCGAACCTTGGCAGGGCCAAGTAAAATGTTCTCCGAACCTTGGCAGGGCCGAGCTACCAATTCTCCGAACCTCGGCAGGGCCGAGCTACCAATTCTCCGAACCTCGGCAGGGCCGAGCCACAAAATTCTCCGAATCTCGGTAGGGCCGAGCCACCAATCTCCGAACCTTGGCAGGGCCAAGTAAAATGTTCCCCGAACTCGGCAGGGCCAGCTACCAATTCTCCAAACCTCGGCAGGGCCGGGCCACAAAATCCTCCGAACCTCGGCAGGGCCGAGCTACAAAATTCTTCGAACCTTGGCAGGGCCAAGTAAAATGTTCCCCGAAACTCGACTATCCGAGTGACTGGTTCCTTGAACCATGGCAAAAAAGGGTGCGAATTCCCTGAGCTTCGGCCAAGGCCGACCTACGATAAATCGGGCTCTAGAAAAGCGAAGCGCAAAAACACCAAGTTTCCAACCAGAGTAAGGGGCGTGTTTCCCCGAATGATCTACGAATCGCCAAATACGAACCTCGATTAGTTCGGGTGGCGTGAGATCCTCGTCTAAGGACGAACGGAACACTTTGTACCCCACAAACAACAATAACTACAAGCTCGGCACAGAAAAGATAGAGATCAAAAAACAGAACATAACTCTCTTTATTGCCGATCAAGATCAATTACAAATGCCTCACAGGCGTTACAAGAGCATTGAAATGCATAAAATAAAGCAAGTGCAAAACTCAGGCAGCCAGACAGCCGTGATCGCATCCAGTCGGTTAGGGCCGATAATTGCCCGTCGACACGGACCAATAGTTGCGACTGGCTTCAAGTAGTAGCGATATCTCGGTGACCCAACCGAGATATCTGGATGGCCATCCCAGACCATCCAACTAGGGGACCCCTCGGCGAGCAGGTGGGAAGCCAGCGGACCTTGACATTGGAACGCTCTCCCAAACCGAGCGCGTGCCGCCGCGCCCCGCCAAATCTCAAGGACAAGGAGTCGGCGGCGGTGCACCTTCACCCCCCTTCCGTGTGATAAAAGATTCCCCAAGCGGCTGAGCCCGGGAATCCAAATCGGGGAAGGAGGAGAAGTTCAAGCGAGGCATGGGAGGCTCGCATGCACTTCCGACCCTGCGTCTCCGAGCAGGAGCCGCAAAGGTCACACAGGAAGAGTATATGTGCGCTCCCGTGTGATCTCTGCGCCCCCCATGTGCGCTCTCCATGTGATCTCCGGGACTCATCCCCTAAGGGCGAGCCATTCTTCAGCAGCTCCCCGGTCGCCCCAGCTATCCAGCGGCAAGGAGCCCACGAGAGGAAAGCTTGGCCCTCCCACTTGCAACAACAAAGAAATGAGCATAACGGAAACTCTAATGGAAAATACACTTTGGGGATAACCAGATGAGACCCCCCTTCTCCCCTTTTTTATAGCAGGAAAGACCGGGATGAGCTACCCAGAGCTGAAAGTCCCGAGATTCAAAACCTGTCCCACGCCTCCACGTGGCCCCTCAGGATGAACGCAGCACCCCACTGCGCGCCAACCCACCGCCTGAACCAGGACGTGTACGAGATCCCCTCCTGATCCCGAATCACGTCATTAAATGCAGGAAATCGCCCGCTGACGCTTCGAAAACTGGCGGCTCAGAAAATCATCCTTCGAAAGTACCCTCCAATGATAGGCGGTTGCGTACGCATCACGACAAAGCGACCTGCATGGGAAAAGAGCACCTTCCGGAAAGCTCTGATGCAGCTTTATGCCCCCCACTGTGCCGTATCACCAATTCTGGTAAAGTAAAAACCGAATTGCCTGCGAACAGCAGGGCGCTGGCAAGATGGCAGGAAGCGCGCCGACCTATTTTATCGTCGGCCCAGCCGACCCAATCGGCCCTAGCCGACCCATTTTGTCTGTCGGCCCCAGCCGCTGTCGGCCCAGCCGGTCGGCCCAGCCGACCTATTTTGTCGGCCCCAGCCGACCTATTTTGTCTGTCGGCCCCAGCCGACCTACCTAGCCGACCCACTTTATCCGTCGGCCCCAGCCGACCCATTTTATCCGTCGGCCCCAGCCGACCTATTTTGCCTGTCGGCCCTAGCCGACCTATTTCTTCTGTCGGTCCACGCCGACCTATTTTTGTCCGTCGGCCCTAGCCGACCTACCATGCCGACCTATTTCGTCTGTCGGGCCGACCCATTTCTTCTGTCGGCCCACGCCGACCTACCTAGCCGACCTATTTCTTCTGTCGGCCCCAGCCGACCTAATTTATCTATCGGCCCAGCCGACCTATTTGTTCATCGGTCCCAGCCGATCTATTCTGTCCGTCGGCCCTGGCGACCATTCCATCCGTCGGCCCCAGCCGGCCTATTTTGCCTGTCGGCCCTGGCCGGCCTATTTCGCCTATCGGCCCGAGCCAATACACTTTCCTGGTCTCGAATTAAAGGTGGCCCAAGGGTATCAGCGAGCCATGGTCGCTCACCATTGAGGCAAGACTACACAACAGCGAAGTCACGCAGGAAAAACACTCAGATAAAAACAGAAATCTTTGCTACGAAACGTCAAACAAATATCTAAAAGGGCAAGATACAAGAGCGGCTCCTAAGACCAGGAGCCCCACCGCTTTGGGAAACCCTCAGTCACATCTACAGGAGCACGGCTAGATTCGCCCTTCTCAATATTTTCGCCCCCTCTGTGCAGTTTGCGACCGTCCCTCAGAAGGCTGCGGCTTCGCTGGGACCAGGGGCGCCGCCAGGCTCGGCGTCAGAAACATCGACATATTCATCTTCATCTTCTTCTTCTTTGGACTCGCCATCTTCGGAATCTTTGACGCTCAGAAAGAAAGGTCCCATTCCGGGTGCTCACTGAGAATCCGCTGTTTGCACTCTTCCTATCCCATGATGGAAGGCGTCAACGCTAATAGCGTCTTGCCTACCCTTGAGTATGGCGTGCTGCGTGTTGGCCTCCGCAGTCTGCTTCTCAGCCTCGATCACTTGGGCCTTCAAAATGACATTTTGCTCCTCAAGCTCGCTAGCCCGCGTCTCGAGTTCCGAGCTCTTGCTGCGAGCTGGACGCGATCACCTTGGAGAGCCCGAACCTCCGACCCCATCCTCGCCATCTGGAAAAGCCAAAATCAATCGGCGTCGCAAGGAGCCAGTAGAAAAATAAAGAGGGTAAAATGGGAGCATACCTCCCCCTCTCGCCTGGCCAACCTTTTGGCCAGCTCCTCGGCCTCACTCCTGGCTCTTGTCCTGTCAGCCCGACCAGCTCAACCCTCTCTTGCAGGGTACTGATCTTCGATTGTCTGGCTTCAATCTCCCCCGGCTTGGGATAACTCATCACTCACCCGAGCTATCGTCCCTTGATGCCACCTAGCGTTCTCCTTCAAATGGGCAATTTTCCATCACGCCGTTTCAATTTCTCCCCCACTTCGCCGAGCATCCTCGCCAACGCCTTCTTTCATCGTCGGCCTCCCTCCCCAGCCGACTCATACTCTCGCCATGTTCCCGCTGCATCGCCGCCACCTCCGCGGAGTGTTTCGATTTAATCTTGGCCAACTCCAAGCACGTGTCATCGTTCTTCGCAGGAGTCCTGTAACTCCTCCACCCTGCGTTTCTGCTTGGACACCTCGTCCACGGCAGCCTGATGTGCCGCCCTTGCCCCTTCAAGTTCCTGTCCATCGTGTCCATGAGCTTTTCGAACTGCTCAGACACCTTCAGCCGCGACTGGAGCTCGATGTTCTCCCTCCGAGCCTGAACACTGGCCCCCGTCGCCAAACTCAAGCGCCAGCAAATCGCCCGGGAAAGCAAAACACTCTGCAAAAGCAAAAATTGAATAAGAGGCCACGTTGGGATCAATCGAGAAACGTCTATCGCGCAAGGAAAATACTCACCCGCGAGGCATAGGCCCGGGTCATCCTCATCAATGTTGTGTTATCAATGTCGGGAAGAAGGTGGATACTTTCTGCCACGCCTTGCTGCCTGAACGCAGCATCGACCAGCCCCAGGTCGGCAAACTTGTCCGCCGAAGGGTCCGCACCCGGATACAAGGCCGACCTTATCATGGCAGAGAACGCCTCCTCGATACTAGCGTCCGAGCTGCCGAATGAGCCAACCCCGCCTGAGGGACCAGCCTGGGCGGCCTCCGCCTGAGAGGCCTTCAATCTCCCGGCCTCCTCCGTCAAGGCTATGGCTTGGGTCTCTTTAGATAGCTCGGCCAGCCCAAGCACCAGCCTCCCCAAAATTTTCTTCGAGGGAGCCCCGATCGTGGGACCCCACTTTGTTGTGCTCCCTCCACCGATGCATCCTTTCCAGTCGCCACCACCTGCGTCTCCTCCGCGAGCTCCCCCGAGGCCTCGGTCTGACCCGCCTCTTGACCCATCGAGGGCGGCCCGACCTCACTGCTACCAGACTCCCGGCGGACAGACCAAGTAGGGGCTCCCCTGAACTTCCTCCGCTGCGGCTATCTCCTTCCCCTCTCCCACTGGAGCCAGTGGTAATCCCGCGGGGACAATGGGCCCCTCTGCTATGGCCGCCTCCGCTGGACCCGTCGCAGGTTCCTCTTTCAAGGGGGATGCGGTCGGACGAGCCAGCGGAGCTTCATCCGAACTGTCCGATATCTCCAGTACGAGGGCGCCAGGTGCCGTGGCCATTCTCCCCGGATCCTCCTTCGCCCCCGGCGGTCCTATGGGGACTGCTCCAATGTCCGGCGGGTTTTTTAGCAGAGGTATGGGCCCTTTTCTCGGGCCTACCGCTGTCCACGCCGCTACCTTCCCCTGGGCGCTTCCCCCTCTTCCTCTTGGAGAGGCTCGACAACGCCAACCTTGTGGCTGTCAAACCGGAATTTACATACTCAGACCCAAGCATGGTAATCGAGAAAAATACACAGCGCAAAAAGGGACTCACCTTGTGGATCTAGAGGGCTGAGCCCGGCTGCGAAGAGGGCCCCCTCCGATAATAGGTCGTTAGCCGAAAAATACCTGTCCATTACGAAGGACATCCAGGTCCCTCTCCTCCTGCGCCAATAAGGCCAGATGCGTCTCCGCATCCCTCGCAACTTCCCCCATCATCGAGGGAAATCGGAACCGACGTTCCCCTCCGCAATCACGAATCGGCTCTTCCACCCCTTGATGGAAGAAGGCTTATCCGCGATGACATTAAAAGATCTCCGGGGCCCGATGGAGGTCCACTCCGATTTCCTCCCGGGAGTCAAGTGGTAGCAAGTGCGGAAAAGGGGGAGAGTTGCAACGACTTGAATCTGGTGACACATCGAAATGAATCCGACGATATTCCGCCAACTATTTGGAGCCACCATCGATGGACAGATGTTGTAGTGGGTCATGATCTCCTTCACCAAGGGATGGAGAGGAAAACGAAGACCCGCCTTAAAACTATCCTCATAGATAAAGACTCCGGACTCTAATCCCCGAGTAACCCTATCTTCGGGTTCCGGCACCCACAAAACTACATCCAAGGGCAGACCATACCTCTGGTGAATCCTCCCCAAATCCTCAGCAACGATTTCTGAGGCCACATCCTCAGGGCTCATCGCCATCTCGGTTGAGGAAAATCCTGGGCAAAAAATGATGAACGCTGGAGAGGATGAGAGACCAATACTCTTCTGAAAACAAGGTGAGAAGACGCCGCGAACATGCGCACATGTGCATAAGCATGTATATATATAGGGCGGCTGTCACTTCGCTTCTCCGCCAAGGAACCGCCCTGGGGAGGTGGGACGTCTCATTCGAGGCATCCGGAATCGCTTCGACAAACCTCCATATCGATCGGGATTCACGGCACGGCACAATCTCAACCGTTGCTAGTGGAGGAACCTTACCTCCGAAGGTATGATGGCCTTGTCGCATTAATTAGGGCATCATTGCATGAACTGTTTAGGCCAAGACATCCCATCCAGGGCGCCACTTGAGCTTATACTCCCTACACCCGAACCTACGCTTCGAACTAGGGAGTAGAGGGCATGTGTTGGGGGTAAAATCGTCGTTGCTTTAATGTCCGTACGAGGCGGCTAAGGCTAACCTCCTCCCCTCGCCCCTTTCGGGCTTCCATAGCTCGGCCCCCTCCGGGCTTCCGTAGCTCGGCCCCCTCTGGGCTTCCATAGCTCGGTCCCCTCCGGGCTTCCGTAGCTCGGCCTCCTCCGGGCTTCCGTAGCTCGGCCCCTCCGGGCTTCCCTAGCTCGGCCTCCTCCGGGCTTCCCTAGCTCGGCCTCTTTCGGGCTTCCGTAGCTCGGCCTCTTCCGGGCTTCCCTAGCTCGGCCTCTTTCGGGCTTCCGTAGCTCGGCCTCCTCCGGGCTTCCGTAGCTCGGCCTCCTCCGGGCTTCCGTAGCTCGGCCCCGGGCTTCCGTAGCTCGGCCTCCTCTGGGCTTCCGTAGCTCGGCTCCTCCGGGCTTTCCTAGCTCGGCCTCCTCCGGGCTTCCGTAGCTCGGCCTCCTCCGGGCTTCCGTAGCTCGGCCTCTTCCGGGCTTCCCTAGCTCGGCCTCTTCTGGGCTTCCGTAGCTCGCTTCTACCTAGCGGAACCTGACGCGGGAGAGCTTAAGCTTACTCGAGCAGCACCTTAGGCAAGGAATCATGTTGAGACGTGGCCTAAGACCTATTGTAACCGCCCCAGGTCTACTCACCCAGATCCCAAGACATCAAGGAGCTCTCCCAGCCGTCGATCCCTTAACAAACAAGGCGTGGATTCTAACGGCCCCACAACGGCCTGATTCTGTCTACCCCCGTATCGTAACAACCCCAGAACCTTCCAGAAGATGCTCAAGTCCCCAGGTGACAGTCTATAAATATCAGATTGGCAGATTCCCTCAGGTACGCAACTCTGTACGCACATTTTGCGCGCTTACACCTCCACTCTCACTCTCCTGCTCTCACCGGTAGCTCGTCGGCGCTCCTGCCCTTTGGAGCCTCCGATTGACCGCCCCCGGAGAGATCTCCCGGAGAGATCCACCTCCTCAGTGTCTGGTTGATCGCCGATTTCTTCTCCACTGACTTGAGCATCGGAGGGTCTTCCGCGGAGGACCACCCCCAGTGTCCCTCCGCGTGTGGGCTTCTTTTGCAGGTCCGCCCCCCTCTTCCCGGAGATCGACCGCGCCCGAGTCGGAGGACGGATTTCAGCGGCAACAAATATTATATAAAAAATTTGATGCATTGATATAATAATTGCATTGTTGCTTATTAAGGTTATAAAATAATAATAATAATAATTAAAATCACTATATACTAGCTAGCTTTGCCTAATAAAAGAGATGATGAGAGAAGGTTGAAAGGTATTTAGA
This sequence comes from Calamus simplicifolius, assembly GCA_900491605.1. NCBI lineage: Eukaryota > Viridiplantae > Streptophyta > Magnoliopsida > Arecales > Arecaceae > Calamus > Calamus simplicifolius. Next base: position 27,178 of record UESW01003183.1, on the reverse strand, counting down.
TGAGAGTCTACATCCATACACGTGAAGATTTTAAATAAAAAAAGAGAAATTATTAGATGCATATAGAAGAAAAATAAAAAATATATAACAAATATACATTAAGAAACAGTTTTAATTTTTTAGTGCCAAAAGTTTTTTTTAAAAAGGAATGATGAAAAAATAAATACCATCTTTTCCTAATATTTATTTTTATATGAAAGAAGTAAAAATATATGTAGCTTACACATAATTTTTCTTTCTTTTCCTGCTCAACTTGAAAAAATAAGGATGAAAAATAAAAAGGTTTTCAACCCCTATTTTCCTAAACAACTCATGAAAGCAAAATATTTGTTTATTTTATTATTACTCTTATGCAAAGCTTAAAATCAATTTTTGATAAGAATATACATGAAATATCTTAACCAATTTAAATTGTAAGTTGGAAAAGAATAAGGGTAAAAAATAATCATAAATTTATTCTTACATTTATGCTATAATAAATTACATTTGCCTCCTATGAGGCATGGCATAATTATGTTCGTATCTTTTATTAATTTAAAAATTATAAATATCACTCTTGAATTGATGATAGGGCTTCTAGTGTTAGCTTGATATGCACAATCATATTTAAATCTATCTAAATTTTTGAATAAATTCTATCCATCTCCTCCAAGGTATGGTATAATTACATTTGTATCCTTTCTTATTCAAAACATATATTAATTTTATATAATAACATGCTAAATTTTATTTTATTAAATTAGAATTAAGAGGAGATTTTAATGTATGCAAAGCACACCTCAAGAAGGTAGATGTGAAAGGATAACTTCAAATTAAATTTAGTCGACAGCATTCTATTGATGCCAAGTCACCTTCCTCGAACGCCAGAAAAACGGAGATCTCCCTCGCTAGAGTCCTACAAAAAAAAGTCACCGGAGACCGGATGCTCCGGTGGGGACCCTCCGACGCTCAAGTCAGTCACTTGGGAACAGACAAAAGTTTAGCTAGCAGAAGAAAGCTAGAGAGTTAAGGTTCAGGATCCTTCCCTCGTTGTAAACGTGGGCCTTTATACCTGTTTGAAGGTTCTCCTCTTTCATGTTTCCATAAGGTTGATCATTTCGTGATACTGTTGTTCAATAAAGGACAAAAAGGAAGGCCGGTAGTGACGGATCGTGGGTATGTTAGAGGTGTCCCGCCTCACATGCCACCTGTCAGTACGGCATTATAGGTGTCTGGTGGCTATGGTTGCACCAAGTGCGCGCTGTTATGGGATATGGCCACATGCAGCCACAAGCGAGTGGTGGACCATACGCTGTAACAGGATATGACCACACATTGTTATGGGCAAGTGGTGGTCCATACGCCATTATGGAGTACGACCACGTGCTGTTACGGGCAGGTGGTGGGCCATACGCCGTTATGGAGCACGGCCACGTGAGCGTGCCAGGTGGCTCGAGGCTATAGGCTACCGGTCCCGAATATCGGATCATGATGGGAGCCCTAGTCTGTGGGTGCCTCGGAGGCTAAAGCCGGAGGCCGAGGATGAAGCTCGAGGCAGAAGGTACCTCGGAGGCCGAGGATGTCTCGGAGGCTAAAGCCCGAGGGTGTCTCGGAGGCTAAAGCCCGAGAATGTCTCGAAGGCTGAAGCCCGAGGCCGGGGATGAAGCTCGAGGCCGACAGTGCCTCAGACGCCGAGAGTGTCCCGGAGGCCGAGGGTGTCTCGGAGGCCGAGGCAGGGTTCCGTCAGTCTCCCTTACCGTTAACCTTGATGGCGCTGGATCAGCCACATCAGATGCCCCCTCGCCCCTGAGACAAAGCAGGCCCATCTCTGCAAGGCAAAAGGAGTGTCACCTCTCCAGTGGCTAATCCCCATCCGTTGCCAACCGCTCCCAGACACGTGTCTCTGGGCGCTGCAATGACTTTACGCTGGCGACGTGGGGAACGTGAAGGGGCAGTCGCTGCCATCCGTCCGATCGTAGCAATCGTCCTCGGGTCGGGGTTGTCATCTTGAAATCTATGAAAAGCGGCCGCCATCATTGCCATCATGACGATGACGTCAGTGGTATCCCGTCATTGGATGGAGGCGGTTCGTCTTATATGCCGAGCGCCTGCCAAGGTGACCCAACCTATAGCAAAGGTCCGCGTGGCTGGGTAAGTAGGGTGGGGCGATTTGAAATCGCTTTAAGCCGGGCGAAGGACTGGCCTCCATCACTTTGCTCCAGTTGTCTTCTTCCTCTAGCCCCCAACTTCTCCTGCAACCCAAGAATCAGCCTTCACCATTTTCTTCTACATGTTAGCCCTCTGTGCTTTTCAGACCTTTTTCCTTCCTTTTCAACCCCCTCCATGGCCTCCTCTCCTTCTTGGACTTCTTCTGCTCCCTCTGACGACCATATATCTCCCTCGAGGCTTTGTGCCTCCACATCTCCCCCACCTTCGTGGTCCTCCGATCCGAAGGACCGCCTTCCTCTCTCCCAACTACCGATCATCGACCGGGCTCCCGCGAAGAGACCCCTGGCGGCTGCCGGCAAAGCTTCAGCGAGGGGGTGCCGAGCGGTGGCCAGTACCTCCTCGAGAGTGGGGGCAGAATCCTCGACGAGGACCACCTCCACGGTAACGAGCAAGGATCTGGCAAACATCAGAGCCCGTTACCAAATCTCCCGAGATATCAGGCTTTTCCTCCCGACCCCCGATGACATGGTGGTCTCTTCCTGGCCCGGTAGAGTGGTCGTTTATGAAATTTCTCTTAGAGTAGGTCTCCGACTGCCTTTTCATCCTTTCTTCATCAATCTCTTGGATTATTACTCCCTGATCCCACTCAGTTGGTCCCAAACTCCCTTCGGACCGTTTGTGCCTTTCTTATCCTTTGCCATCACCTCCAAATCACCCCCCAACTTTCCCTCTTCCGTTGTTTTTACACCCTCAGGCAGCAGAGGGGTTGGTGGCTGTTCCAGCCCCGACTCGGCCGCATCCTCAAATTACTTCTCCCCTCCTCGGTCAAGGGATGAAAATCCCGATTCTTCTTTGCAAACCTGGACCAAGTCAAGCCTGGGTGGGAGGATCCCCACCTCCGACCCAACATGAACTCCACCATACTCCCAGGAGACAAAGAAGCACTAGGGCAGCTGTTGACTGCCGATATCCCCAGATACAACTTGCTTCTGTCGGAGCACAACCTCCGGCTGGCATGCCTCACCACCCAAAGCGGTGAGTAACAGGCTTCTTTTCTTCCCCCCCTCTGTTCTCTCCCTTCATCCTCTTTTCTTCTCTTTCTTTTTATTTTTTTTAAAAAAACTAACTCCGACTGATGCCATGCAGCCATGAAGGTCCTGACCCGCAAACTCAAGAAGGCCGCTGCCAAAAGGATGAGGGCCCAAGAGGGGACGAGCGAGGGGCAGTAGGCCTCAGCCCCCAAACGTCCGATGATGCGGGCTTCCCCGCCTCCCAAGCGCCAGGGAACTCCGACTGCGCCCGTAGATCTGATGGCTGACACCCCACCGGAGGGGGTCAGGGTTGAGGGGGTGATCGAGGAGCCCCAAGTGCCTGCCGAACCAGCCCCGGCGGAGGCAGAGTAGGCGCTGAATCTCCGGCGGCAGCAAGCCCGCCTCCGGAGGAAATGCCGGCGGACAACCTCCCACACAGCGAGCCCGAGTGCACTAAGGCCGCCGGGGGAAGTGGAGCCAGACCAATCCCCCGCGGGTTCTCCTTGATGAACGACGGACGACGAGCGGAGTGGCTCATGTCCCAGGCCGTTTAGCCCGAGTTTTAGGAGGAACTCCGAAATCTAGGGGCGACCAGGTTCTTCCAAGAGGCCTTCTCGGCCCTGGTCCGAGTAAGTTACCTCCCCTGCTCTTGACTTAATTTTTAATAGTTGGCTTGGCTGACGTCTCGAGTACAGGTGAGAACTCCCTAGTGCTCACTCGGGAGGCCGTCCTCTGCCAGGTTCAACAAGACACCGAGGATGCCCAAGCCCGGGCCGAGGTGCAGAGAGGGCTCTGGAATCGGTGAGGACCGACCAAGCCAATGAAATAAAGAGGGCCGAGAGCAGAGCGGAGGTCGAAGCCAGCCGACTGCGGGTGGCTCTCAGCCAACTTACCGAGGCCGAGGGCGCCATCGAAGCCCAAAACATTCACATTGCCGAGTTGAACTCGGCCATCCAGGCGGCCGAGGATAGGGCCAGGCGTGCCGAGGAGGAGGCGGAGCATGCCAAAGAGGCCGAAAGGGCAGCAGTAGCCTCTCTGGCTGTAGAGAGGGAGGCCCGAGCCACAGAGGTGGAGGCAGCCCCGAGGCTAGGGCCGCTAAGGCCATAGAGGAGTTCCGGACATCCAAGCGCTTTGCGGACGAACTGGCCGAAGCTTCAACGTATGCCTATCTTCAGGGATTCCGATGCAGGAAGGAGAAAGTTGCCCGGGACCTGAACCTTCCACAGGCCCTAGAGGTTGAGCCAGAGCGCCTCTCTGAAGTATCCTCGTCCAACGATGAGCCTGCAGCTACCGACCCATGAATTTTTGTAACTTCCTCCTTATTTTTGTAAAGTCCGACTCGGTCGGCATTTTGTAAACACCATCATTAACGGAGTTGTTTTTAGATAACTGCATTGTGTCGCTTTTAAACCTGAGCTGCCGACATGGGACCCTTTGTGGCTTCGTCGGCACCGAGGGGGCGTCTTTACTCACCCACGAGTGGCTTTGACTTAGATGTATAGGGCCAAACCCTTGGGAAAGCCTAGGAAAACTCGGCTTCTAGGGACCGATGGGTTGTCGGCCTTGGAATGCCGAGGAAGACTCGGTCTTCTTGAGTCTGATGGAACATCGGGTCTTCGACACCAATGGTACATTGGGTTTTTTGTTGAGAACCGATGGTACATCAGTCTGCCAGTGGTACACTGGGCTTTTCATGCCGAGCTGGCATCGGGCTTTTTGAATCCAATGGTACATGGGTCTTCGATACCAATGGTATATTGGGCTTTTTGTTGAGAACCGATGGTACATCGGTCTGCCAGTGGAACACTAGGCTTTTCGTGCCGAGCTAGCTCGGCTTTTTGAATCCGATGGTACATCGGGTCTTCGGCACCAATGGTACATTGGGCTTTTTGTTGAGAACCGATGGTACATCGGTCTGTCAGTGGTACACTAGGCTTTTCGTGCGAGCTGGTCTCGGGCTTTTGAATCTGATGGTACATCGGGTCTTCGGCACCAATGGTACATTGGGCTTTTTGTTGAGAACCGATGGTACATCGGTCTGCCAGTGGTACATTGGGCTTTTCATGCCAAGCTGGCCTCGGGCTTTTTGAATCCGATGGTACATTAGGTCTTCAATGCCAATGGTATATTGGGCTTTTGAATCTGATGGTACATCAGGTCTTCGATGCCAATGGTATATTGGGCTTTTGAATCCGATGGTACATCGGGTCTTCGATGCCAATGGTACATTGGGCTTTTTGTTGAGAACCGATGGTACATTGGTCTGCCATGGTACATTGTGCTTTTTGAATCTGATGGTACATCGGGTCTTCGATGCCAATGGTATATTGGGCTTTTTGAATCTGATGGTACATCGGGTCTTCGATACCAATGGCACATTGGGCTTTTTGAATCTGATGGTACATTGGGTCTTCGATGCCAATGTTACATTGGGCTTTTCGTTGAGAACCGATGGTACATCGGTCTGCCAATGGTACACTGGGCTTTTTGAATTCGATGGTACATCGGGTCTTCGATGCCAATGGTACATTGAGCTTTTTGAATCCGATGGTACATTGGGTCTTCAATGCCAATGGTACATTGAGCTTTTCGTTGGAAACCGATGGTACATCGGTCTGCCAGTGGTACACTGGGCTTTTTGAATCCGATGATACATCGGGTCTTCGATGCCAATGGTACATTGGGTTTTGTGAATCCGATGGTACATCGGGTCTTCGATGCCAATGGTACATTGGGTTTTTATGAAGAACTGAGATGCTCAAACTCATGTTTATTAATTTCAAGTGCAGGGCGAGGGCCCCAAAAGAATACAAGCGTGAGATTTCATGTAAAGAAAAGGGGATGCTACTGATAATACCGGCGAAGGTTGTCGACGTTCCACGTTTGCAGGAGCAGCTTCCCGTCCAGCTCTTCAATTTTGTACGCTTCATGGCGGAGTGCCTCGGTGACTCGGTAGGGCCCTTCCTAGTTCGGTGCTAACTTGCCTCCTTCCATCGGCTTTGAGATTTTGGCTCGCCGAAGGACGAGATCCCCGGCAGGAAGGTCCTTGGGTGGATGCGAGCGTTGTAATACCTAGCCGCTCGCTGTCGGTAGGCTGCCATCCGGAATCGCGCTCGGTCCCGTACCTCTTCCACCAGGTCGAGGTTGGCCCGCAACTGGTTCGGATTGTCCTCTTCACTGTATGCCTCCACCCTGGGGCTCGGGGCACCGATCTCCATAGGAATGATGACCTTGGATCCGAAGACAAGGCTAAAGGGAGTCTCTTCAGTGGGGGCTCGTGGCATTGTGTGGTAGGCCCACAATATGCTGTGGAGCTCCTCCATCCAGCATCCTTTGCAGTCGTTAACCGGGCTCTCAATCCTTGGAGAATGATGCGGTTGGTCACCTCGGCCGCTCCGTTGGTCTGAGGATGCCCTACAGAGGTGAACTGCTAATGGATGTCGAGCTCGGTGCAGAATCCTCGGAAGGGTGCATTGTCGAACTGCCAACCGTTGTCGGTGACGAGAGTATGCGGTAGCCCAAACCGGCATATTATAGACTTTCAGAAAAAGGACCTCACCTTACCCTTGGTGATCTTGGCAAGCGCTTCGGCCTCAATCCATTTGGTGAAGTGGTCGACGGCCACCAGTAGGAACTTGCGCTTACCGGAGGCTGGAGGGAATGGCCCCAAGATGTCCATACCCCACTAGGCGAAGGGCCAAGGAGCCGCCAGAGGGGTCAGCTGAGATATCGGCTGCCGCTGGATGTTGGCATGGCACTAGCAGCTGTCGCACCTCTTGACAAGCTCAGCCGCATCCTCCCTCATGGTTAGCCAGTAGTACCCTTGCCGCAGGGCCTTGTACGCCAGTGCTCTGCCCCCCAGATAACTCCCGCAGATGCCCTCATGGATTTTTCGCAGAATGTAGTCAGCTTCAGTAGGTCCAACGTACTTGAGGATCGGGTATGAGAATGATCTTCAATAGAGCTTCCCGTCCATTATTAAGAACTTCGGGGCCCGCCGCCTGAGCAATCTGGCCTCAGCTGGGTCTTCAGGGAGAGCGCCATCAGTGAGATATCGGACGTAGACATCCATCCAAGAGGGCTCTTGCTCGACCGGCAGTGCTTCCTTTGCTGCTTCAATGCTTGGGACTTGCAGATGCTCCACGTATGTCCTTCCCAAGGTCCCATCATCCGAAGTGGCCAAGCGGGACAGCGCATCAGCTCGGGCATTCTCCGCCCGAGGAATGTAGCTGACACGAAAGTAGGAAAACTGAGAGGCCTGGGACTGCACCTTGCTCAGGTAGCGAGACATGGTCGGGTCTCTGGCCTCATACTCTCCAGCGACCTACCCGGAGACAAGCTGGGAGTCCGTGAAGGCCCTCAGACGCTCTGCCCCAAGCTCCTTGCTAGCTTCATCCCTGCCAGCAAGGCCTCATACTCCGCCTGATTGTTAGTGGCTGGGAATAGAAATCGGAGGGCACACTTCACCACCTCCCCCTCGAGGCTTGCAAGAATGAGTCCAGCCTTGCTCCCCTAGGAATTCGCTCTGTCTACGTGCAGGATCCAGTCCTCCTCTCCCACTTCAGTCGTGGAAGACTCCATGCGTGTCTCTGGGCATAGCTCCTCTGGACGCTCCTCAGCCTAGGTGCACTCGACCAAAAAATTGGCTAACACCTGAGACTTCATTGCAGACCTTGGCCGAATGGATAAATCAAACTCCCCGAACTTGATGGCTCACTTAGCCAGCCGAACGGAAGTGTCAGGACGGGACAAGATTGTCTAGAGTGGTTGGTCCGTGAGCACTACGATTGGATGAGCTTGGAAGTAGGGTCGGAAGCGCTAAGCGAAGACCACCAGGGCGAAGATGATCTTCTCGGTCTTGGAGTATCTTGTCTTGGCATCATGGAGCACCTTACTGGTGTAGTAGACCGGCTTCTGCGCTCCGTCGGCATCCATACGGACAAGCATGGAGCTGACGGTCTCAGGGAGGCCGCAAGATACAGAAAGAGCTCTTCTCCACCCCTCGGCTTTGACAGCAGTGGTGGAGTGGATAAAACTTCTTTAGCTCCTCGAAGGCTTCCTGACATTCCTTTGTCTACTCAAAGCTGTTGACCTTGCACAGTACCTTAAAGAAGGGCAGACACCTTTCTGCCGACCTTGACATGAAGCGGCTCAAGGCTGCCACCCTCCCAGTCAAACGCTGCACCTCCCTCTTGTTAGCTGGGGGCCTCATATCCAGGATGGCTCGGATTTTGTCTGGGTTGGCTTCAATTCCTCGCTGCGTCACCATAAAGCCCAGAAACTTGCCTGCCGCAACCCCAAAGGTGCACATGCGGGGGTTCAGCCTCATTCGATACCGGCGTAGGTTGGCGAAGGTCTCCGCAAGGTCAGCAATATGATCCGTGGCGTGGGTACTCTTGGTCAGCATGTCGTCCACGTATACCTCCATGTTGCGCCCGATCTGGTCCTCGAAAACCTTGTTCATCAACCTTTGGTAGGTGGCTCCTGCATTCTTCAACCCGAACGGCATCACCTTATAGCAGTAAATCCCTTTCTCGATGACGAAGGAGGTTGCCTCTTCATCAGCCAGGTTATCCTGATCTGATTGTACCCCGAGAATGTGTCCATGAAGCTGAGGGTTTCGTGGCCGGACGTAGCGTCCACCAACTGGTCGATCCGAGGTAATGGGAAGCTATCCTTGGGGCACGCCTTGTTGAGATTGGTGAAGTCCACGCACATCCTCCAACTCCCACTGGCCTTGCGGACCATTACAACATTCGCCAGCCAGTCGGGGTAGTGCACCTTACGGATGTGACCGGCCGTCGTCAGCTTGCGCACCTCTTCGTCTATGGCCTTCTGTCTGTCTGAAGCAAAGCTCCTCTTCTTTTGCCGAACGGGTCTACACTCCGGCTTGATGTTGAGTTGATGGGTGATCACCTCCTCTGGAATGCCTGGCTGTCGAATGCCGACCAGGCGAAGATATCAACATTGGCTCGCAGAAAGGCGAGGAGTTGGTTGCGGGCCTCCTCTAGAAGCAGGGCCCCAACTTGGATAGTCTGCGCCGGGTCCTCTCCCAGAGGAAAGGCTAGCAGGTGCTTGGCCGGTTCCCCCCTCCTCTCCGAGTCTCGGGGGTCCATTGCTTCTGGAGCAGGTGCATATACCACCCCTAAGGACTGGGGGCCATGTGGCAGTAAAGTGGCGGTGGATTCTGCTCTCCCCACATTTCTCCGACCCCTTCGCTGGTGGGGAACCTCACCAGGAGACTCTTGGTGGAAATAACAGCATCCAGGAGGTTAAGTTCGGGCCTTCCGAGTATGGCATTGTAGGCAAGAGGCACTCGGACCACCATGAAGCTCATGAAAACCGTACTTTGATGTGGGGTCATTCCGGCTGTGACAAGGAGAGTGATTTCTCCCTTGACCTTTACGGAGTCTCCGGTGAACCCCATCAGAGGCGTAGTGACAGGTCGAAGCAGGCCGGGAGATAGGTTCATACGGACAAAAGCATCGTAACTGAGAACGTCCACCGAGCTTCCACTATCAACCAAAATTCTTTTACAGGGTATTTAGCGATCGTCATGGACACGACGACGCTATCATCATTTTTGTTGACCACCCCCTCTATGTCCCTTTTAGAAAAAGGGATTACAGAATCTAACTCTCCCTCCCCCCTTGGCCTCTTGGACGTGCCACCTGCCCCCAGGAAATCATAGCCATCGTCTTCTCGGTTGGCCCATTGTCGATCATCTGTGGCGGCGGCGCTGATGGGCTAGGAGCTCCCGGGTTGTTCCTCTGGATGAACTTTCCCAGGTGGCCATGCTGGATAAGATCCTCTATCGCCTTCTTCAGTTGACGACAGTTGTTGGTATCATGGTCATGGTCCCAGTGGTAGCGGCAGTACAGATTCTTGTTGAGGGGGATCTTCGGGTTCAGTGGAGGAGGGCACTGAAGATAGGGCTTGCCCTTGATCTTGAGCAAAATGTGCGATATCGGGGAAAGCAAAGGAGTGTAGGGCCCATCCCTCGGTGCAGGAGCTCGGGGACGATTGTCTGATCGGCGGGGAGGCTCAGGCCTCCTGGGGCGAGCTTCAGCAGGTTCAGGGCGGGCTGGCTTCTTTGCGGTACTTTCGCTAACCTCGCGCCGGAAGGAATCAGCCTTGTCAGCACTGATGTATTTCTGGGCCTGGCTCAAGAGCTCGGCGTAGGAGCCGGGCAACTTCTTATCAAGAGAGTACGCGAAGCGGGAGGGGCGGAGCCCTCACTTCAAGGCCAGGGTGGCCACGGAGTTCTCGAGGTCGTAGACTTCCAGGGCTGCCTCCTTGAACCGAGCGACGTAGTTCCGCAGGGACTCGCCACTCTTTTGCTGGACGGAGAAGAGACTGTCTGCCACCCTTGGAATCTTCTGACAGGCGTCAAAATGGGCCAGAAAGGTCCTCTCCAGCTGGTAGAAGGAGTTAATGCTCCGCGGCGGTAGGCGGGAGTACCAAGCTCGAGCAGCTTTCTTCAAAGTGGCAGGGAAGGCGATGCATAGGAGCGAATCGATTGCCCCCTGGACCTGCATGAGGACCTTGTAACTTTCCAAGTGGTCCAGGGGGTCTGTGGTCCCGTCATATAGGTTCAGCTGAGGAAGGCAGAACCGAGTCGATCTCCTCCATGATGCAGCGGGACAGGGGCGGCCGGCTGTCGTAGTCCGCCTCCGGTGGGTTGGTGATTCGGCGGCTGAGTTCCTCTAGCCGCTGATTGTATTCATCGAGCCGGCGCTCAGCTCGGCGGGCGATTCGGCCGTCGAAGGACCCCTCCCTCGAAGATTCTGAGGAGGGGGAAGAGTAGCAGTGATGCGACGAGGGCGCTCCGCCTCCTTCCCATGCCGCCGCTTGGGAGACACACTAGCGTGGCGAGAGGGTGACCGGGGCCTCTTGGAGGCTTCCCGGTGGTAAGGCTTGGGCGAAGTGCGGCGGTGACGAGCCTCTCGGATGGGAGACCTTCTCCGAGAAGAGTGTTGGCTGGGTTGGATCATTCCAGGAACTGACGGGAGCAGCTCTAGCTGCTACGCAACCGCCGCTTAATGCTGTAGACCTTGGACTATGGTCGCCAAAGATTGGGCTTGCGCAGCGAGGGCAGCGAGCCGGTCTTCTTGAAACTACTGCAGTGGTGGTGCAGGGACGTCGTCTGGGGGAATGGAGGGGCCAACTGCAAGCGGCTCAGCGCCCTGACGCTGCCCCCCAGCATGACTGGTGGAGACCCCCTTCGCACGGGTCGTCACCATGGCTTGAGAGCTTGGGGAAAGATAAGTTCTTCTAACCGAAGCTTTTCTCTTTACGTCCCCCCTACCTGGCACGCCAATCTATTGATGCTAAGTCACCTTCCTCGAACGCTGGGGAAACAGAGATCTCCCTCGCTGGAGTCCTGCAAAAAGTCCCCAGAGATCGGATGCTCCGGTGGGGACCCTCCGACGCTCAAGTCAATCACTTGGGAACAGACAAAAGTTTAGCTAGCAGAAGAAAGCTAGAGAGTTAAGGTTCAGGATCCTTCTCTTGTTGTAAACATGGGCCTTTATACCTATTCGAAGGTTCTTCTCTTTCATGTTTCCAGAAGGTTGATCATTTCGTGATACTGTTGTTCAATAACGGACAAAAAGGCAATGCGGCAGTGACGGATCGTGAGCGTGTCAGAGGTGTCCCGCCTCATATGCCACTGCCAGTACGGCATTACAGTGTCTGGTGGCTATGGTTGCCCCAAGTGCGCGCCGTTATGGGATATGGCCATATGCAGCCACAAGCGAGTGGTGGACCATACGCTGTAACGGGGTATAGCCACACTGTTATAGGCGAGTGGTGGTCCATACGCCATTATGGAATACGATCACGTGCTGTTACGGGCAGGTGGTGGGTCATACGCCATTATGGGGCACGGCCACGTGGGCATGCCAGGTGGCTCGAGGCTATAGGCTACTGATCCCGAATGTCGGATCATGATGAGAGCCCTAGTTGTGGGTGCCTCAGAGGCTAAAGCCTGAGGCCGAGGATGAAGCTCGAGGCAGAAGGTGCTACGGAGGCTAAGAATGTCTCAGAGGCTAAAGCCCGAGAATATCTCGAGGCTAAAGCCCAAAAATGTTTTAAAGGCTGAAGCCCGAGGTCAAAAATAAAGCTCGAGGTTAAAGGTGTCTCAGAGGCTGAAGATATCCCAAAGGCCAAGGGTATTTCGGAGATCAAGATAAGGTTCAGTTAGTCTTTCTTGTCGTTAACTTTGACAGCACTGGATCAACTACATCCCTTTTCATTCACGTTTTAATGGCAATTTAATAGAAAGCGTTATTTGCTACCCTCAATCGTAACCCAAGCATTAAATGCTAGCCACCACCATAATTAAAAAAAGTGAAAGTAAGATTTGTCCTGTCCGTTGGATTGTACGACTTTGCAGCCGGGTTGACAAATTATAACCCAACTGTTTATGCGGCCTTGTAAAAGAAAGCGGTGGTCGCTGCCAACCCCATCACGCGGTCACCGGCTTCGGTCGCCATCCGGTTTTTTTGTTAGCAAGATGTTGTGCCATGGATCGATTGTTTGGGTTTACTGGATTAAGAAAATTGAGAATTTTTACTGCCGATGGTTGCCGTCAATGTCCAGTGTACATCTCACAAGCAATTTTAGTAGCATCTGATGCTTGTAATCTTAATGTTTCCATGAGTCGATTTGCTTGTTTAAAGCTAAGCAAGGATGTGGGACTTTTTTTTTTTTTTTGGAGCTTAAAGTTGTTATATTTGCAATCACTCACAATCTTGATTGTCAAACGCTCGAGAATTAATCTGACAATTGCATTTAAGCTTCCCTTGTGAAAACTATATACACGTATGTTATTATATATATATATATATATATATATATATTGTAGTAGTTTAACTACTTTTAAGATAAATGCATTTCTCTTCCTCAAAAGCCTAAGGGCCAAGCGCGTAAAGGGAGTATCAATTCTAACACCATAATCAAGTAACATTCAATTTTCATGATAAATTTAATTGGATTTCATCTTTTAAATATTTTAAAATATGTTAAGCTTCTATTGAAAATATATGCTAATATTGCTGAATTATGGTAAATACTTTCGAAGGAAAACTTTCCTTAAATTGAGGTTTTTATGGTTCCATGCATGGTTATTGGTTAGTGACTATGAGCCTAAAATAATAATGATTTATTCATTATAACAAAAATTTAAAGCTTGTTTAAATCAAATTGTAATGCTACAAATAAATGTTAAACTCTTTTGTAAGGAAGGGATTAATATATGGTTCATGATTCTTAAAAAATTAAAATTATTTTTAACGTAATACAAAATAAGTGCCTAATTAGTGAGTGACACGAAGATAACTCTATTATAGCTAAAGAATAGAGATAAACTATAAATACCCATGATTTAGTCAAGTCAGGATTAGAATCTTCAAATACATATCTCTTAAACCTCTATTATTTTGGTGATAAAGTGCATAGCCTCAACTTGAGTGGACGGTATTTGCACTAAGTAGGCATCTTTCTCTTCTAGGACCAAGATAAAGATGTCTCTTATAAGCAAATGAGTTCAGCAAGTAAAAGAAAGAAAGCGAAGAGTAAAAAAAAAAAGAAGATCAGTACCATTAAGCTAAGTTGAGCTTAGGCTCACATTGATCAATGCCAACATGATCAATTGATTTGAGAGCTTAGGGACCTCATATCTCTCCAGCAAAGGTAACATATACTTGATCCTTTCGCTCAAGAATGAAAATTTATTCAGCTTTTGGATCAAGACTTTTCAATCTATGTTGAATGACTATGATCCCTCATTATTCAGAATATGAAAAAGAAGCCTTTATGCTTATGGATCGAGGAGGGGGCTACATTCAAGAAGAGTCTTACCCTTTCGAGTATAGAAATATCACCAACTATAATCATTAGAGAGATCTTTAGAACATCACTAGTGATCTTGGGGACGGTGATAAAATAACTTTATTTGTTATCCCCATTTTGATGGTGATATGTATTCACCGTAAGATTAGAATCACTGCCCAAAAAGTGAGAATGCTGAATCACTAGGGTGATGGCGAAATGCACCAAAATATTAAAACAATTTATCCTTATATTTATCAATATCTTATCTTATATTGCAATAATATAATATAATATAATATATAATAATAGTATTATTATATGATAGACTTGGCTATATTCAAATATAGTCAAGTTTGGATCTAATCATCTTCTCTACATTAGATCTATATGATTCATGGATTCCAAAGATGGAAAAAGTGAAAAGATGGGATAGCTCTAATATTTGTGTGGATCTAAAGATGAAGAATCCTAAACTTCGTTACATTTAGATGTAAACAACTCTATCTCCTATTATATAATATATATAATATTATAAATATATTATGCAAATAAAATTTTAAGGGTATTATTGGCATTGCATGCATGGTGATCTTCTATTTCTATGGTATACTAAATATAGTAATCTATGATCACAAATGATCTTTGATCACAGATGATCTTTGATTATTGAAATATGATCTCATACTAAACAAGGCGATGTTGAATCACTAATGATCCTATCATTGGTAATTCTATCACCAATAATTCTATCATTGAGGGATGTTGGCTCACTAATGATCTTATCACTGGTAATTCCATCATCTATAATTTTATCATTGAGAAAAAGCACAGTGGTGATGAATCAAACGACCCCTTAGGACATTCCTTAAGGGTGAAAAGGGCGTGAAACTTGATGATGCTCATTCTAAATCCAAGCAACCTCGTATAGAATGCAAATTCTATAATCAATCACCATGAGCTAGGATGGGACAAACTAATATAATACGAGAATTTGATAAATAAATAATGAATAAAATTTATGCCTAACTTTTAAAGTATCCTAGTAGGGGCATAGCTGATCTAATTTAGAGTTAGAAGCTTTCTCCCATATGTTAAGCAACCTAAGAGAAATAGATGGGGCAAAAATTACAACATATAGATCCTATCAAGATCGGACTCACTAAGGTGTAGAACTTGGAATTTGCAATGAGCATGGTTATAGCTTCTTTGGTTGATGGTTGAGGAATAGTTAGATGATTCCTAAGTCAGAGTCTTAGAAGCTAAAGGCTTAGGTTGCGTTTGGTAGCCAGTAATCTGGATAGATTATTGGTAATTTAAATTGAGCCAATCGGATAGTTATATTTGGTACATATTCTTTGAAGATAATCTATCTTGCAGTGGTAATCTGGATTACCTCTTATGAAGTAATCCAGATTACCTCAGAAGGAGATGGCTATCCAGATTACCGAACATATTGAATCTGATAAATCTTTTTTTTTTGATAAAATTATCCATGTCCCTCAGCTTCTTCTAAGCGAGATAAAATAGAAAAGAGAGAAAAGAGAAGAAGCCACAAGAAAGAGGAAGGGGAAAGGCGAAGGCAATACCCAGATCCAATCCGATCGATTTCGAAGGTAATCCTTACGAAATTATAATCCTTTTATTCAATCTTTGTTATGCATTGAACGGTTGTTTGTATCTAACAATATTTCAAAATTATCCTTTTTCAACCAAGAAGCTAAAAAGAGCTCATGTTTATCTAATCTTAAAGAAGATAAATAACATAGAGTGCTAATATTTACCTGATAAATAACAGAAAGTGCTTATGTTTTTTTATTTTCATAAATTCACATACAACTATACCACAAATTTTGTTTGATTTTTTTTTCTTAAATCGTAATGTTACTTATACCTATAGACATCTTAAAAAAAAATTGAGTGACAATGACGCATAAAAACATGGAGCAGTTAGGACCTTAATAGCTGATTAAACATATATGAAAGTCTTTTTATATGAAAAATAAGAGAATGTTTTAAACCTAAAAATTTCTATGGTATTATCTGGAAATATGAATATATATTATTATATTATTTAAGAATACCTGGGAATGTTTTAAACCTAATAGTACACTTGGAGAGGTAGCGTTGTTCGGTAATGTCCAAAACCATTATCCAATTCTTGAAAATCCTCTCTCTCAAAAAAAAAAAAAGAAAAGGCCTAAAAATTCGATGCCATAAATGCCAGTTCAAAGAGATGACGTGGCTAAGAATCTGATAATAGAAGTTGTTGATCCAATTATTGATTTTGATGAATAACAAAAACTACATGAGTATATTTCTTATGTTACTAATAATTTTGATTAAGTGCTTCAAGAATTTAAAATATTTATTTATTCAAAATTTTAAAAAAATTGAGTTTAAATCCATGTCTATGTCAAGTATCAAGTTTTAGAAATTAAAGCTGACTCTAGATGTATTAGAACCGACTCCAAAGCGTATCGAAATAGTTTGGCACTTTCGGCATGGATTAGAACCGACTCCTGTAGAGATTAGAGCCAACTCTAATTGAAAGACACAGAATCTCATTTCTGTATCAAATTAGAGCCGACTCCTGCAGAGAATTAGAGCTGACTCTAATGGTTATACAAAGAGTAAATTTTCAGGGCATCATTAGAGCTGACTCCAGCATTTGCTAGAGCCAACTCCCACACGAGAACTGTCGACCCCTCAAAAAGCTAGAGTCGACTCCGTGACGAGCGGATGTTCCTATTTTGTATATCCCGAGTTAGAGCCGACTCCAAGTCTTGCTAAAGCTGACTCTAACCTGTTAGAGATGGATTTCAGAAGTGTTAGAGATGACTCCAGAGCTTGACTTTTTTTAATAAATTTTAACGGCTCTTTCCTCTTTTGTGCTAAACACATCCTCAAATACTTTTAATAGCTAGTTTTCATCAAAAGTGAATTTAGAGGAGATTATAAAAGAGAAGCCATCCAACCATTTTGAAAGATAGAAAAATAGAGAATAGAAGTGAGAAATCAAAAAGATAGAGTTCAAATCCAAAATCTTTTGTTCGAAAGTGAGTTTAGAAAAATCCAAAAGTATTCAAAAGTTTATCTTGAAGGATTCTATTAAATCAAAAGGAGAAAAAGAGAGCCCTAGTTTTTTAAAAGCCTGTACATCAAGGATTCTTTCAAAGCTTCAAGCCCAACTTGAGGAAGATCATTTCAGAGGAAAAGAAGAAAAGCCCAACTTCAAAAATCTTCTAAATCAGGCTCTTCTATTTCTATCTTGATTATATTATCTTATTTGCTCATCTAATGAGCTTTATTTTTGTTGTAACTATTTCTCTATTATTCTTATTAATTGATTCAATTAGGGAATTGAATCAAGGGAGGCAGTTTGGCCTTGTTTAAGCTAGAAAGCTTGTGGTAGGTTTTGTGCTGGTGAATCTGTGTTTGTTGTGATCCCATTATAAAATAATAAGTTTGAGTTGTGAGCTTATAAAATAACTCTACTGTAATCATGATGATTATAGTATAGATCCAAGAGTTTCTTGGGAGTGAAGTAGGTGTAGCTAATACCAAACTACTATAAATTTTTTTTGTTTGTCGTGCTTGTCTCTCTTTCTCTCTACTCTATCTTTATATACTGCTTTGCATTCTTAGCACCATACTCATAGTATATATCCTTGTGCAATATCATTTTGTGAAATATTTTTGAGTATTGAAATTTTTAAGAACCTAATTCACCCCCTTCCCTCTTGGGTTGCCATCTGGGCCAATAGTAGTATATCTTTGGTGCCCATCCACCATCGGGTCATCGACTGCACAAATGTTAAAGTTAACCATCATTCCCAAATATATATAGAAGAAAAGATATGGGTGATGCATGGGATTCTTGAAGAATTACTTGTATGCGTGCAACTTTTATCAAGCCTTTGCCGATGAGATATTTGACCATAGCTTGGAGCCTAAACCAGCACCACTTTCATCTTTTGCCAACCAGGCACTATCCTTCAGCTGATGGGATATTTTTAATCTTAACTCTTAGCACATATTCCTTCTTTTCTTTTCTTTTTTTTCTCCTTTTCCTCAAGGTCTATTTAATGTTATTAAGATTATCTTAGCTCCTAGCATGAATTTCATTTCTATAAATCTTATCGTATATTCCATCTTCTCTTTTTAACAAATTTAAAAATAATTTAATCTAATACATATGCTTTATTTATCTTATATTTAATTTATAATTTAAAAATAATAATTTTTAATTCATAAATGAACTCAACGTCGATGATAAATCTGCCAGTAAACAGTGTATCAAGTGCCCATACAAAGTCTTCATTGTTCTTTTTTTTTTTTTGGTACAAAAACGGACGATCACACTAGCCTAGTGCGAGTCAGCCCAGAAAGATCCGAATACAAAATTTGCTGTAAAAAAGAAGGACAGGGATCGCTCGGCTTCCAGAACCACGATCCAGCATGCTGGGCCACAAAGGATGCTACCAAGTCCGCCGCCGAATTGGCTTCTCGATAAATGTGGCGAATCTGAGTACAGTCGACCTTATTAAGGATAGAACAAATATCCGTAAGCATCGGATTAGCAGGGCCGGAATGGTAATTCTCCTTATGCAGCCAGAAAATAACCGACATGGAATCACCCTCAATGAAAACCCTCTGGGCCTGAAGAGTCCTGACAGCATAAGAAATGCCCGCCCAGGCCGCATAAAGCACAGACATCAGGACGGAGGAGTCAATAGTACCAAAACCACCCGCTCCCAGAAGCTCACCCTGAGGGCCACGGATGAGGAATCCAGAACCAGCAGCTCTGCCACGGACACTACCATCAAAATTGATTTTGACGAACCCTGGAGGAGGGGGATCCCAGGAGATGAACACCGAATGTCGGTTCGCTGCCGAAGCAGCAGGGGATCCCCAGAGGCCAGAGACGTCAGAACCAACACGGGCATAGTCCGTGACCAAAGATCTGATTTTCCTCATAATCCTGAGGGAAGACATAGGGTCGTCTGTGAAAAGAATCTGGTTTCTCGATAACCAGATATGATAAGCCGTGGCAATCCAATGGCTACACCTCTGCAGAGAAGCTCTACGAATATCCAGGAAGAAAGAAGAGTGAGGAGAACCCAGATCGTCCATCCTGATAGAATAACCCACCATATGCCAGATCTGTCTCGCCCTGGGGCAGGTAAAGATAGCATGCTCAGAGGTTTCCTCCTTCACCCTACATAAAGGAGAGCACGGCTGAATCGACAGACCCCTCCTAGAGAGAAGAAGACAAGTAGGGAGATAATCCCACAGAAGCTTCCACATAAATAGCTGCACTCTGGGGAGAGTGGGAAGCTTCCAAATCCAATCAGCATCCATCAAATGCTGGGAACCCGGCCTAAAAATCATCATCAAATCCTTGATAGGAGCCCTAGAGAGATAGGATCTCTGCCAAAGCCTGGAGTCAGATGAGCAACCAGGGATAAGGGGCATCGAGAGAATACGTCTAGAAAGCTCCAGCCCGAAGAAACGGGTCACTGAGGGGATATGCCAGGCAGGGGGATCAGAAGAAATCAAATCCTTGACCCGAAGGTTGTAAGGGATGTCAATACTGATAAAAGAGGGCCATCGTGAGAGAGGAATCTCAGAAAACCAAATATCATGAATAACATCAATAGATGATCCATCTCCAATCATCCACGTAACATTACCCCTGATAGACTGACCAAACCTACAAACTTCCTTCCAAAAAGAGAAGCAACCACGAGGTGGCCTGATATATGAATCCGGCATCCAGGCACCGTACCTAGCACGCATCAGGGTACTCTAAAGGCAATGCAGCTCCAGAAGGAATCTAGAAGCATATCTGGCTAGAAGGGCATCCCTTCTAACAATCAGAGACTGGATCCCAAGCCCGCCATCTTGGATAGGCATGCAGACAGTATCCCAGGATAAAGATGCGTACAATGACCTTCTTGCATAGAAGCCCACAGAAAATCACGGAAACTTCTCTCAATCCTCTTAAGACAAGTAATAGGAATAATAGAATTAGACAGAAGGTACAGAGGAAGAGAGGAGAGAACCGAGCGGATAATGATAATTCTGGCCATCATCGAAAGGCCAGTAACCTGCCATCCCTCCAAACGCTGATGAACCCTCCTCTTAAGCTCATAGTAGTCAGAGCAACGGGGACGTATCCCTGTGATAGGAATCCCCAAATACATAAATCTGTCAGCCTGAGTAGAAATACCCGATAAAGAAATAATGGCTTCCCTGATAGATCTAGGAGTCTTCGGGCTGAAACATATAGTGGACTTTAGAAAATTAACCTTCTGGCCCGAAGCCTGTCAGTATCGCTGAATAATAGAATAGAGAGACGACATTATCAATAGAAGCCTGGCCCAGGAGAATGCAGTCGTCCGCAAACAGGAGATGGGAAACCATAGGGCCCTTCACACCAGCCATAAATGGGGCTATCCTCCGATCTAGCTGAGCCTGATGGAAAGCACGAGACAGATCATCCACAGCTAGAATAAACAACAAAGGGGATAAGGGCATCCTGTCGGATCCCCACAGTAGAGTGAAAAAATCTGGTCGGACTCCCATTAATAATTATAGAAAAGGATGGCATCTGAATGCAAGCCATAATCCACTCAATGAACAAGCCATCGAATCCAAACTCCGTAAGAGAGCGGTGCAAAAAGGCCCAGTTCAGTCTGTCATAGGCTCTCTCCATATCAAGTTTAACAGCCATAAGACTTCTCCTGGCCGGAGCTCTCTGCAAGTCAAACATAAATTTCTGGGCAATGAGAATATTATCTGAAATAGAACGCCCTCTATAAACACCCCTTGTTCAACTGAAATGAGGCAAGGAATCACCATAGAAAGACGGCGAGCCACAAGCCGAGCACAGACCTTATAAAGAGTAGTGCAAAGACTAATGGGCCGAAAATGCTGAGGAAGGGAGGCATCAGGATGCTTGGGCACCAAAGAAATAAAGGTCTGATTCCATTCCGCAGGAATTTGTTTAGCTAGGAAAACAGACTGAATTGCCAAGACCACCTCCTGACCCACAATGTCCCAATAATGACGATAAAAGAAAGGCGGAAACCCATCAGGCCCAGGGGCCTTATCCGGGCCAAGATCCCAAAGGGCCGCCCTAATCTCGTCCGCAGAAATAGTTCTGGCAAGCATACTGTTATCCAAGGAAGAGACTTTCATAGAATATGAAACCGGAATTACCGGCCCCCCCTCACCAGAAGAATCAGCCCATCTAGACTGGAAAAAATAAAGAAGCGTCTCCCTTATAGATTGGGTATCCTCCTAAGAATTCCCCTCATTATCAACTAATCTCCGGATCCTATTTGCAGCCCGCCGCTTCAAAGTAGCCTGATGGAAAAATCTGGTATTACGATCACCATCACGGATCCACTGAGCCCTGGATCTCTGCCACCAATAAACCTCCTGCTGCCGTAGAAGAGAGTGATGCTGAGCAAGCTTATCCCAGAGAGAATTGAGGTCCGAGGCCAGCAAAAATCTGTCCTGATCTTCCTTAGCCTATAAAGCACAAATGTCACTTTCTACCTGTTCAATATGTCTGACCAAATCCCCTAGCTCCACTCTACTCCATCTGGATAATCTATACCTGGCCATCTTAAGACGACGAGATAATCGATAAACAGCATTGCCCCTGACAGGGAGATGCCGATGTGATGAATGATAGCACGAGCAGCTGAATGGGCAGTCCAAAACTGCTTAAATCTGAACTGCTTACGCTGATGCTGAACAACCTCCGTGGAGATCAAAATAGGGCAGTGATCAGAAGCAATTCTAGAAAGGTGAGTGACGGTAACCGCAGAGAACAAATGAAGCCACTGAGCTGTAGCCATAGCTCTATCCAGCCTCTCCCAAATACGAGCAGAACCCTGACGATTATTACACCAGGTAAATTGGGGTCCAGAGAACCCCAAATCCAGCAACCTAGCAGAATCAATGAAAGATCTGAATTCATTTATGTCAGCTGAGCCAGTAACCCGTCTGCCCCCTCGTTTCTCATTAGCCTCCGTAATGCAATTGAAATCCCAGCAATAACAGAAGGAATACCTTGATCAAGAAGGGAACTAAGTTCAGACCAGAGAATCCTTCTCTCCCGATAGTCAGTACTGGCGTAGACAGCCGATAGGAGCCAAGGGTCAGAAGCACCTTCGGAGACAATCATGCTTATCTGCTGACTACACTGATAAAAAGCATCAATCGTAACCGCAGAGGAACGCCAAAGAGCCAACATACCTCCTGACAATCCTTCAGCCTCCACAGCATAAGAGGACCAAGATCGGGCCATCTGCTTACGAAACCAAACCAGACTCTCACCCGACAGTCTCGTTTCCAAAAGGACACATATATCAAACTTATGCAGCTGCAACAATCTTCCAAAAGAGGAACGGAAAGATGGCTTGCGAGCACCTCTCACATTCCACAGAAGAATCCTCATTTTACAGACTAGGAGAAACTGGGACCCCTCCTTGGTCCTCCATTATAATGCTGTCAGCAATATCCCCTTCCATCAGAGGGCAAACATCGGACTGTAGATCTGAACAGGCCAGAGGCCCTTCCATCTCCAAAGCTGTCACGTTCGACAAGGAACCGGACCCTGACCAACAGTACTTCCGTCAACCTCCTCCGAAAAGAACCCAGTACCCTGATCAGACTGCGCCCTTGACTGCACCTGGCCACCATTCTGGCCACAAGGGGGTAAGTCAAGTCCGACATGAGGTAAAGATGAGGCCCCCCCTTTTTTAAGCACAGAGGCCTTACCTTTCTCCCTCCGGAGCACCGATTTAGGAAAAGACCTTGGAGACATAGTCACCTCCGGTCTGGCCCGTTTCAGAGAACCCGGGAACCCATCCCTACATTCCATATTACCTTCAGCTCCCAGCTCCAAATCAAGAGAGGAGAAGGGATTGGAAGTCTTCACCACACTATTCAGAGGAGGATCATAGGAGCTCTCCTTAGCAACTGGCTGCAGCTCCTTATCACAGAGTATCAATTCGGCACGCCCTGGCAGCAACGGCACACCTCCCTTCCCTGATGAAATAAGGGACTTCATCTTTCCAGGCTGAATCAACACCACTCCCAACCCATCGACCGCCATCTTGGATGAGGAGAACTGCCGGCGAGCCACCTTCACCGGAGTCTTCCAAACCTCACACCGGCCCTCAGTCCCAAGGCGAAGCCCATCCTCTGTGGAAGGAGAAGCAGAGACAATGGCAGCCGTAGACGAAGACTCCTTCGGTTGAGAGCTCCTCCTTCCCAAAGGCTGAGTACCATGAGCACCTCTCCGCTGCCTAACAGCTGAAAGCCAGGGCCCAAAAACGGAGACCGAAGCCGAATCATCCTCAGCCGATCGAGATGGGAGAGAGCAGGGACCTCCCAGATGAATCGATCCACAGTTCCAGCAAATCCCTTGAAGATTCTCATAAGAAAACTGTTGCCAGAACCTCTGATTGAGTCCTTGCACCCGAGCTCCTGGACGAAGAGGACGAGTAAGGTCGATCCGAAGGCAGACCCGAGCGAAGCCTCCTCCTCTGTTCTTCGCCAGGGTTGCAGCATCAGTACAGATGAATTCCCCCGCCATTGCCAGGATGGATTTAAGGAAATCAACTTTCCATAACTCGAGGGGAAGGTTCAGCAGCCGGACCCAGACCAACGCCGACGAAATGGAGTCCTCAGCCGGAGAGAAATCCGGCCGCCATACTTCGATGCCAATAACCTGACCGTTGATAACCCACGGTCGCTGCATCACTAACTCCCGAGCTTCGGGAGATTCGAATCGAAATACATGGCAATGGAAAGCCATGCTGGTCGGAACAATTTCTCCTGGAACTCCGGCGCGCCGAAATTCCCTGAGAAACGCATCAGCCAGAACCCAACGATGATAGGAGCGAGCAATGATGGCTGTCTGCTGCCATCCGGCCATCTCCTCTGCTGGGAGGGTCACCACCTTAGGGAAAGCAGCCTCCAACATCGCCACGGTAGCCGGCGATGGGGACGAAGCCACCCAGACAAACCCTCCTTCCGCCGCGTTCCTCCCGGAAGACCGGCCATCAATAGCCGCATCCGAGGCTATAAGATTGATAGAGAGAACTAAATGGAACTCCTGAGCGGCAGAGAAGACCAGTTAATGACGATCGCTGGAAGATCGGGGAAGAAGCAACGAACTACACGAATCTTAAAGCACGAAAATCACAGAGAACCGAAGCACAAGCTGCACGATTCTTAAGCACACACGTCTTCATTGTTCTTTAACTGCTTGTCATATATTCCTACATTTAAAAAAGATAGGATTAGACATTTAGTATGCCACAACCGAAAATCCTAGGCATCCTCAAATTTTGTCCAATGATTATTCTTATAAACACTCAGGAGAGTGCTTCTAATCCATTAGTACATAAGATGGGAAGAGAAGATATGGGAAATGAAACTGAAATTTTAGGTTAATTAGAGAGATATAATTTTCAATCACCAATGTAATAAGACCATTCATTACTAACTGGTGTGGCTGATCAGGCCCCATCGGTAACAGGTCGTCTTCAACAAGAGCTAGGCCCGGTGAGACCAAGTCAGAAGCTCCCTCCGAACTTGGCCCCGACCTTGACCTCGGCCTCGACCTCGGCCCTGAGATACTCCTTAGTTCTCATGGGCCCCAGCCTCGGCTCTGGCCTCGACCTCGGCCCCAGACCTCGGCCTCGATCTCGGCCCAGACCTCGGCCTCGACCTCTGCCTCGGCCTCGACCTTGGTCCCAGCACCGAAGTACTCCCGAGTTTTCCTTGGCCTCGGCGCCCAGGGACCCACGTGGCCCGGCAATCGTTTGCAACTGCCACGTGGCCCGGCAATCGTTTGCAACTGCCACGTGGCCCACCAATCTTCTGCGACTTTGCACGGCCACTATCGATTGTAGTGTTCGCCTGCAACTGCCATGTGGCCATCAATCTCCTACGATCCTGCATGGCTACTACCGGTTGTAGTGTTCGTTTGATACGAATAGGCCCATCAACCACCTATGACATCGTACCTGGTAGAGGGATGGCATACCAGGGTACCTCAGGGTCTTCCTCTTTCGTGCCATCTACAACCTTTGCCAACAGTCGGGTTGGTGGATGTTCCACCCCAGGCCCAGCCGAGCCCTTAGACTCGGCCTTCCTTCATCTGTCAAAGGATGGAAGACCCGATTCTTCTTCATGGACCTTGAGGTGAGGCCGAGCTGGGGGGACCCGGATATGGGTCCGAACAAAAACCAGTTGGTGGTTCCGAGGGACGAAGAGGCATTCCACCAGCTACTAACCATCGGATCCCTCGCTGCCATGAGCTCTTGTTAGAGGAGAATCTACGGCTAGCGGGCACCATCCCGAGCGATGGTGAAGGCCCTTCAGGGGACTTCCCTCTAGCCCTAGGAGGGGACCAGCAGCGGCCGGACGACCCCTGACGGGGGCCCGTCCGGTGACCTACCACTGTGACAAAGGAACCCGATCCTTGTTAGATTGAAGGAGGACCAGGGGAGAGAGGTGGTCAGAGATGGTCGCAGTTGTGAAGGGGAGAAATGGTCATCGGAAAGTGGGGCGGTGGACCACGAGTCAGGTGAGGAAGCCATGGAACATGAGTAAAGCAAGTCAGGAGAACTGACCTGGGAAGAAGGCTCAGGCGGAAGCAGAAGAAGGCTCAGGGGAGGAAGAAGAACTTCGGAAGTGCAAGGAGCCGGGCTCAGGGCAATTCTCCTTTTACCCCCTTTTTTCGAAATGTCCCATCTGACTTGACCTGCCACACGCACGCCTTCCACTAAAGGAGTCGTCTCGGTAATCGTTCGGCGCATGAAACATGAGATCCTTGGCCAATGGCAGGACACTGATGACATCGACTTAATGATGGCGGTTACCTTTTTACAGAGTACGAAGGGTTTTCCCATCCCAAGCAAGGCGATGGCGTTGTGATACCCTGCGCATCCAGCATTAAAGAGCTGTCGCCCCTGGGGACATGTGTACCCCTTAATGATCGATGATGCATCGGGATCAGCCACTGAGCGACATAGCGCCCCTTTTGCTGAGCAGAAAGTACACCCACACTATCCAAGGGATGGGGAGGCATTTGGTGTGGCTGATCAGGCCCCGTCGATAACGGGCTAATGGGAGGGCCCGCTGTCTTCAAACAAGAGCCAAGCCGATGAAACCAAGCTAGAAGCTCCTTCTAAACTCGGCCCTGACCTCGGCCTCAGCCCCTAGGTACTCCCAAGTTCTCATCGGCTCTGGCCTCGGCCCTGACCTCTGTTGGGATTGTATCCCAAAGCCAATCATTTGATGATTGTGCTAATGTAAATTGTATATAAATTGATATATTAATAAAAGTTATTTGGCAGTTTATTCATTACAAGAACATCTTCTTAATACTCCTGAAAGTAATGAAGCCCTTAGGATCTTCCTTCACGATAAAGGAGGATTTATCTTTGAAGGTCCTTAAAAGAGTTCGCGACCAAATGATATACTATGACAGGGCCATAGTACTATCAATTATAGGACGTTGTATATCATATTTGTTGGTTGTCCTCTTAACCAAGGAGTGTAGAGACACTGGTATGACATACAGGTGAAAGTGTAGGAGTACATTTCACCGAACGTGACTCATTTCCGGATACTCTACTGTCAAGAGTTAATCCGAGAAGATATAGGTATAAGTATCCTTCAGACCTGAAGATCACAACCAGTGGCTTACAAGCAACTCATTGTACTTAGGTGCCGGACCACCTGGATTTCTAATCCAGCTACGAAAGGTTACTGGGTGCAGTCAAGTACTTGTGGTAGTCAGTTGTGGATCAAGATGGAATTTGACCTATCCCGTTAAAAGGAGAAATGCTTGTGTTTCAATTTAGCAAGACCTTGGCCAAGGCACTTCATGTGAAAGTCACATGATCACTAAAGTTGAAATCACTTTATGGATTTGCTATTTAGAGTTGACAGGCTCTTAAGCCATCCTTAGCATTTGTGGTCAAGAGATGAATTATACGGTAACTGTTTCTTAGGGTTCTTGGAGTTTGCTCGGCAACTCTTCGACCTATCCGGACGTCGGGTTCCATTGCTAGATGGGCACATCGATTAGTATAGAAAGTTGTTTCTATGCTACCGGCTTAGGTTCG
>UESW01003182.1:53505-108413 GCA_900491605.1 Calamus simplicifolius | reverse complement strand
ATGCGGAGTCGAGCTTCCTATGCCGACGCAGAGTCGAGCTTCAAGTGCCGACAAGGAGTCGGGCTTCAGCGCCGATGCGGAGCCGGGCTTAGGGCTTAGGGTGCCGACGTGGAGCCGGGCTTAGGTGCCGAGGGGAGGCTCAGGCTTGGAGTACCAATGCGGAGCCGGACTTAGGTGCTGAGGGGAGGCTCGGGCTTGGAGTGCTGGCGCAGAGCTGGGCTTAGGTGCCGAGGGGAGGCTCGGGCTTAGAGTGCTGACACGTAGCCGAGCTTAGGTGCCGAGGGGAGGCTCAGGCTTGGAGTGCCGACACGGAGTCGGGCTTAGGTGCCGAGGGGGGAGGCTCAGGCTTGGAGTGCCGATGCGGAGCCGGGCTTAGGTGCCAAGGGGAGGCTTGAGCTTGGAGTGCCGACGCGGAGCCGGACTTAGGTGCCGACGGGAGGCTCGGGCTTGGAGTGCCGACACGGAGCTGGGCTTAGGTGCCGAGGGGAGGCTCGGGCTTGGAGTGCTGATGCAGAGCCGGGCTTAAAGTGAGAAGCAAGATCACTTAAAGACATGCTAGTAAGAGAATATTCTGAATATTACTCTAGCAAACATGTTCCAATTAAAGAAATTAACAAGCTATTGATAATACCGACGTAAATTGTCTGTGTTCCAAGTGCGGGGGAGAGGCTTCTCATCTAGCCCCTTAATTTTGTATGCTCCGTGGTGGAGTGCCTCCGTGACTTGATAGGGTCCTTCCCATCTTGGCGCTAGCTTGCCTCCTTCCGTTGGCTTTGAAACTTCAGCTCTCCTAAGGACCAGGTCTCCTGGTAAAAATGCCTTAGGACGGACGTGAGCATTGTAATACTTGGCCGTCCACTGTCGGTAAGCCGCCATTCGGAGCCGCGCTCGGTCTCGTAGCTCTTCCACTAGGTCGAGATCGGCCCACAATTGGTTTGGGTTGCTCCTTTTGCTGTACAGCTCTGTCTGGGGGCTCGGGACACCTATCTCCACAAGGATGACAGCTTAGGACCCAAGACCAAGCTGAAAGGAGTCTCTCCGATGGAGGCTCATGGCGTTATGTGATAGGCCCACAACACATTGGGGAGCTCTTCCACCCACCGCCCTTTGCATTCATCAAGTCGGGCCCTAAGTCCTTGGAGAATAATGCAATTGGTGACCTCAGCCGCGCCATTGGTCTGGGGATGGCCCACAGAGGTGAATCGCTGATGGATACCTAGCTCGACGCAGAACCCACGAAAAGCCATGTTATCGAACTGCCGGCCATTGTTAGTGACGAGGGTGTGCGGGAGCCCAAACCGGCATACTATAGATTTCCAGAAAAAGGATCTCACCTTGCCCTCGGTTATTTTGGCGAGTGCACCGGCTTCGATCCATTTGGTAAAGTGGTCATGGCTACCAGCAGGAATTTGCATTGACCTGAAGCCGGGGGGAACGGTCCCAAGATATCCATGCCCCACCGGTAGAGGTGGGCACTGGGCCGTGCCGTGCCAGGCACGGCCCAGGCCCGCCGTGCCTAAAAATTTACCGTGTCGTGCCAGGCACGGCCCATTAAAAAAAAATTTAAATTTGGCACGGCCCGTCACGGGCCGTGCTTTGGCACGGCCCCCATGCCATGGCACGGCAACGGTGCCCAGGCACCTTGTACAAGGTGCCTGGGCACCGTACACCTAGGCACCATGCCTAGGCATGGTGCCCATGTACCTGGGCACCATGGTGCCTGGGAATTGGGATACCCTAGGCACCATGGGTGGTGCCTAGGCACCAGCTAATAGCTGGTGCCTAGGCACCACTTTAGATTTTTAGCCGTTTTTAACGGCTATATAGCCGTTAAAAATGGCTATATCCGTTTTTAACGGCTATATAGCCGTTAAAGGCTGTTGGGAGGGATTTAGACCATTTTACCCCTCCCAACAGTCATATAACGGCTATATCAAAGGGTAGTTTTGGAAGAAAAAAAATTAGAAATTCTATAAATAGATGAACTCTCCCTCATTCTTACCACACCAAACCAATTCCTTTATTACTACTATTTCTCTCTTCCAGCAAGTGCTCTAGTAGATTAGCAATTTAATTTTTAGTTTGCAAGTGTTCTTACAAGTGCTCAAGCAAGTAGTCAAGTGCTACAAGATCAATTCTTGTTGAGAGGCGAGAGCGCAAGAGAAAGCTCATAAATCTCGGCTCCACGCCTCCACCTCTGATCTTTTCTCAATTCCTTTTTTGGGTTAGTTTTTATTTTTTTACATTTATTAATTAAAAATTTTAGATATGGCATCTTTTAACGAAAGTAATTTTAACATGCACGCTTTTTCTGAGGGTGAGGAAACTAATCCCCAAGGACCCCAACCCCAATCCCAACTCCAAGTTCCATCTAGAGCTAGTGTCAGTGAGTGTCAAACCTCTTCTCGTAAGAGGACTAGTAATGTTTGGATTGATTTCGATAGAATTATGGTTGATGGAGTCTATAAAGCAAAATGTAAAAAATGTGCAAAACTTTACAGTTGTTCTAGTACTGGGGGAACAGGGCATCTAAGAAGACATCAAGAAAGTCATAGGATGCATGATTCCAGTCAGCAAGGACTCCTTAATATACAAGAGGGATTACTTGTAGGCAATTTTGCATATAACCACGAAAATCAAAGAAAATTATTGGTAAGATGGATAGTTCAAGATGAATTACCTTTTAGTTTATCTGAATCTTATAATTTTGAAAGATATGTTCAATTAGGCCTACAACCTGCTTATAAAAGAACTAGTAGGCGTACCTTTAGAAGAGTGGCTATGACAAACTTTTTAGCAATGAAACAAAGTTTAACAGAAAGCCTCTCAAATTTAAATGCTAGAATTTCTTTAACTTCTGATATTTGGACGACATCTGTAGGTAGTAATTGTTTTATTTCTGTTACAGCTCATTATATTGATAATGATTGGCAATTAAATAAACGAATTATTGCTTTTCATGCTTTTGATTTTCCGCATTCAGGACAACAAATTTCAAATATTATTTATCAAACTGCATGCTCATATAATATTAATAATAAAATAATATCAATTACTTTTGATAATGCATCTAATAATAATTCTGCTGTTGCATTAAACGACTCTTTGCATCCCATTTTAGATGGACATTATTTCATATTAGATGTGCATGTCATATATTAAATCTTTCTGCTCAATCTGGCATGAACATAATTCAAGAGGTTATTTCAAAAATTAGAAATGTGTTTCTTTTATTCATGCTTCAAGGTCAAGACTTCAAGAATTTAAACAATTATGTGTAGATCATGGTAAACGTTTTAAAAAATTTAAACTTGACGTAATAACTCGTTGGAATAGTACCTATGCCATGATACATGATGCATACCCATATAAGAACTTATTAAGTGCTTATATTAATGAGCGTGGATTAGGATTTACATTGACTGAAGCTGATTGGAATCAAGGTAAAATTTTAGAAGATTTTTTGGTTACTTTTTATGATGCTACAAATGTTCTTTCAGGTATTTATTATCCAACTTTTTGTTCATTTTTACAAAAAGCATATGTAATTAGTGAAAAATTTAAAGAATATAGATATCATGAAGTTTTAATGCCTATTATACATAATATGAAAACTAAATGGAATGAATATTGGAATAGGATATGTCCATTGCATAACTTAGCTGCTATTTTTGATCCTAGAGTTAAATTAAATGGTGTAATTTTTTTAATTGATCAATATTGTGAAAACATGAATCAAAATCCTGAACCTGCTAAAGATGAGGTAACACGACTTCTTAATGATATTTATTATTTATATAATGATAAAATTTGTGGATCTAGAATACCTATTCAAAGCTCTGCTTCTTCTTCTAGATCTCGTTCGTCATCTATTTTTTCATTCATTAGAAGACACGCACATGCTTCATCATCTTCTTCATCTTCGTCATCTTTAAGTAATGAATTGGAATTTTATTTATGAAACGATCTTCATTCTGCATATGATGAAGATCAAATAGAAAATCTAGATGTATTAGCTTGGTGGAAGAGTGTTAAAAATCAATATCCTGTTATGTCTGCCATTGCACGAGATGTTTTAGCTGTGCCGATGTCCACAGTAGCATCAGAATCCGCTTTCAGTGCAGGTCGACGTATTTTAGACGAAAAGAGAAGTAGGATGACTGGCGAGACAGTTGAGATGCTTATCTGCTTCAAAGATTGGTTGGATGCTGAGGCGAGGCTTCAAGATAAAGGTGGACATGACTTAACCAGCGAAGATGACGATGACACAAATACTACTGATGACTGAAGAGTGATGAGTGAGTCATTTCTACTTTTATAATTGTATATTTTTATTTTTAAATTGTTAAAAACTTAAAGTAAGTCATCTTTATTTTTTTTTTCTATTTTTTCTCCTTGCTTATTGTATTATGTTCTGGAGGTCAGGCCTAGCCCCCCTCCCTTCTGTACCATTTTGATTTTAAATTAATAAACTGGTAGGGGTCTATGCCAAACCCCCCACCTATAAGGTGGCTTTATATTAATAAATTTTTTTATTCCTAATAATTTTTTAATTTATCAAAAAAAACTTTTTTTATAATTTTTTTTATTTGAGCCGTGCATGGGTCGTGCCTGGCACGGCCCAGGCCCACCTGGGCCGTGCCTGGCACGGCACGGCGGGCCGGCCCAGGCCCGTCACGGGCCGTGCCGTGCTGGGCCAAAAAAAAATTTTTCCACGCCCGGCACGGCACGGTTCACTGGGCCGTGCCGGCACGGCCCGGTACTAGCAGTGGCGGGCCGTGCCTGGCACGGCCCATCAGGGCCTGGGCCGTGCCGTGCCATGGGCGGCACGGCCCAGTGCCCACCTCTACCCACCGGGCAAAGGACCAAGGTGCCATCAGAGGGGTAAGCTGGGATGTCGGCTGACGTTGGATGTTGGCATGGCGTTGGCAATTGTCGCATCTCTTGACGAGCTCGGACACATCCTCCCTCATTGTTAGCCAGTAGTATCCTTGTCGCAGGGCTTTGTATGCTAGAGCTCTGCCCCAAGATGACTTCCGCATATGCCCTCATGGATTTCTCGCAGGATATAATCTTCTTCCATGGGACCGATGCACCTGAGGATCGGGTATGAGAATGATCTTTGGTAGAGCTTTCCGTCCATCATCAGAAACTTTGAGGCCTACCTCTTGAGCAGCTTAGCCTCCGTTGGGTCTTCAGGAAGGGCACCATCAGTCAGGTACCAGATATAAGCATCCATCCACGACAGCTGTTGCTCGACCTGTAGGGTCTCCTCTGTTGCTTCGATGTTTGGAACTTTCAGATGCTCCACATAGGTTCTTCCCAAAATCCCGTCAACTGAGGTCGCTAGTCGAGATAATGCATCAGCTCTTGTATTCTCCCTCCGAGGAATATAGCTGACACTGAAGTGGGCTAAGGAAGAGGCTTGTGACTGCACCATGCTCAAGTAATGGGACAAGGTAGGGTCCCATGCCTCGTACTCCCCTCTGATTTGGGTGGTGACTAGCTGGGAGTCCGTAAATACTCTAAGGCATTTCACCCCGAGCTCCTGAGCCAGCCTCAGCCCTGACAGTAGGGCTTCATACTCGGCCTGGTTATTGATGGCCAGAAAGAGAAATCAAAGAGCGTACTCGGTCACCACTCCGTTCGAAGTAGCCAAAATAAGGCCCGCTCCACTCCCATGGGAGTTTGATGCTCCATCCACGTGAAGGATCCATTCCTCCTCTCCAGTTCCAGGACTTGCGGGGTTCGCATGGGGCTCTTCCAGTTGCTCATTGCTCCAAGTGCATTCGACCAAGAAATTTGTCAGGACTTGAGACTTCATAGCCGACCTAGGGCAAAAGACAGATCGAATTCTTTCAGCTTGAGCGCCCACTTCGCCAATCGACCCAAAGTGTCCGGACGAGATAGGATCGCCTTGAGTGGTTGGTCCGTGACCACCACGATCGGATGAGCTTGAAAATAAGGTCAGAGGTGCTGGGCGGACACAATCAATGCAAAGATGATCTTTTCGACTCTCATGTATCTGGCTTCCGCATCGTGGAGCACTTTGCTGGTGTAATACACAGGCTTTTTCATCCCATCGGTGTCCATGCAAACAAGCATGGAACTGACAGCTTCGGGAGAAGCCACAAGGTACAGAAGAAGTTCTTCTCCACCCTTCGGCTTGGATAGCAGTGACGGGGTTGATAGAAATTCTTTCAGTCCCTCGAAGGCCTCCTGGCACTCCCTCGTCCATTCGAATCCGTTGACTATGCGCAGTGCCTTGAAGAAAGGCAAGCATCTCTCAGCGGACTTGGACAGAAAACGGCTCAAGGCCGCCACCCTTCCCGTCAAGCATTGCACCTCCTTCTTGTTGGCGGGAGATCTCATGTCCAAGATGGCTCAAACTTTATCGAGGTTCACCTCGATTCCTCGTTGGGTCACCATGAAACCCAAGAATTTGCTGGTTGTCACCCCAAAAGCACATTTGCATGAGTTCAGCCTCATCTGGTATCGGTGGAGGTTGCCGAAGGTCTCCATCAAGTTGACGATATGACTAGTGGCGCGGACGCTTTTTGTTAGCATGTCATCCATGTATACCTCCATGTTGCATCCGATCTGATCCTTGAAGACTTTGTTCATTAGCCTTTGTTAAGTGGCCCCCATGTTCTTCAGTCCGAACGGCATCACTTTGTAGCAGTATAGTCCCTTCTCGGTTATGAAAGAGGTAGCTTCCTCATCTGTCGGGTTCATCCTGATTTGGTTGTATCCAGAGAAGGCGTCCATAAAACTAAGGTTTTCATGACCTGACGTAGCATCCACCATTGGTCGATCCGAGGCAAAGGGAAGCTGTCCTTAGGGCATGCTTTGTTGAGGTCAGTGAAATCTACACACATCCTCCATTTTTGTTTGCCTTGCGGACCATCACGATGTTAGCCAACCGATCGGGGTAGTGAACTTCCCGAATGTGGCCTGCAGCTTTCAGCTTACGGATTTCCTCGTCAATGGCCTTCTGCCTATCGGGAGCAAAGCTTCTCTTCTTCTGTCAGACAGGCCAACATTCTAACTTGAGGTTGAGCCAATGAGTGATTATCTCCTCAGGGATGCCTGGCATATCTGATGACGATCATGCGAAGATGTCGGAGTTGGCACACAGGAAAATAAGGAGACGATCACGTGCCTTTTTCGGAAGCAGTGTTCCGATCCTGACGGTCCTCGTCGGGTCCTCCCCCAAGGGGAAGGTTAGGAGGTGCTCGGCTGGCTCCCTCTCCTCTTCAAGTCTCGGGGGTCGAGCGGTTCAGACGCTGCTGCCGACACCGTCTCTTGCGGGCTGGGGGCTAAGTGGTAGCAGAGCAGCAATGGGCTTTGTTCTCCTTTCATCTCCCCAATCCCTTCATCGGTAGGGAACTTCACCAGTAACCTCTTAGTGGGGATAACAACATCCAATTGGTTTAAACCAGGCCTTCCTAGAATACCATTATAGGCCAGTGGGATCCGGACCATCAAGAAATTTATGGTAATCGTGCTTTGACACGGCGGAGTTCTGGCTGTGACAGGGAGGGTTATCTCTCTTTCGACCTTCACAGAATCTCCAATAAAACCCATTAAGGGTGTAGCGATGGGTCAGAGAGAAGAGTTAGACAGGTTCATCTGAACAAAAGCTTTGTAGCTCAAAACATCAACGGAACTCCCGATGTCTACTAAAATTCTCTTTACAGGGTGTTTAGCTATTGTCATAGACACGATGATACTATCTTCATATTTGTTAACTACCCCATCTAAATCCTTTTCAAAGAAAGGAATTACAGAATCTAACCCCTCCCGCTGCCTTTTTGAATTACTGCATGCCCTCTAGGAAATCATAGCTATTGTTTTTTCTATCGGGGTGTTGTCCACACCAGTCTGAGGTGCAGGAGGCATCGACGGACCTGGAGCAGGGGGGTTTCTTGTTTGAACGAACTTGCCTAAGTGACCTTGCTGGATAAGTTCTTCAATGACCTTCTTCAAAAGGCGGCAGTCTTTAGTGTCATGACCATAGTCTCTGTGATACTGGCAGTAGAGCTCCTTGCTGCGGGGGATCCCTGACTTCATGGGTTGAGGACATCGAAAGTAGGGCTCGTCCTCGATTTCCAACAGGATGTGAGATATTGGAACAAGGAGAGGAGTGAAATGCTCCTTGGGAACAAGCGTCTGAGGCCGGTTGTCTGAGCGGCGAGGAGGCTCAGACTTCCAAGATCGTCCTCCAACAGGCTCCGTGGACATTGGTTTTTTGCTAGAGCCTTTGTCGACCTCCCTCCTAGAAGAGTCCGCTTCGTCGATGCGAATGTACTTCTGTGCCCGGCTCAACAGTTCGGCGTAGGAGCTAAGAGGTTTCATATCCAGGGAATAGGCAAATCTAGAAGGACGAAGTCCTCGCTTCATGGCTAGGGTGGCTACAGAGTCCTCCAAGTTATAAACCTTGAGCGCGGCCTCCTTGAACCGAGCAATGAAGTCCTTCAGAGTTTTACCGTTCCTTTAGTGGATAGCGAACAAGCTATCAGCCACTCGAAGGATCTTCTGGCAGGCATCAAAGTGGGCCAGGAAAGATCGCTCGAGCTGCCTGAAGGAGTTGATGCTGCGTGGTGGTAAACGGAATACCATGCACGCGCCGCCTTCCAAAGCGTAGCTGGAAAGGCAACACAGAGAAGGGAGTCCGTCGCCTTCTGGACTTGCATAAGGACCTTGTAGCTCTCCAGGTGGTCCAGAGGATCCATCGTGCCATCATATGGGTCCAACTAGGGAAGATGGAACCGAGGTGGGACCGGCTCTTCCATGATGCGGCGAGAGAGCGAGGGACGGTGGTCATGGTCTGTCTTGTGACGGTTGGCGATCCGGCGATTGAGCTCCTCCAATCGCTGATGATACTCATCAAGTCGTTGCTCGGCCCGACGAGTGGCCTTTCTGTCGGTGTTTTCTTTAGAGAAGTCAGAAGATGAGGATGGGAAAGACCGTCGATGCAGGGAGTGCACATTTTTTGGTTCTTTCTCACCACGCCGCCTGTGGGAGCGATCAAATGGCGGGAGAGGATCGTCATCGCTTTGAGGTTTCCCGACGGTGTGGTTCAGGGAGCGAGTGGTGGGAGGCCTCAGGAGGAGTCTTGCCCAAATGAGGTTAACTATCTCCATGGCCCTCCTCATGAGACGGAGGGGGCCGAGGCATGGCGGTGAAGCAGTGTTCCTGTAGTCCCCGCACCACCATCATCAGATCTTGCACTTGATGAGTCAGGACGTCAAGCCGATCAGAATGGCTAGCCTGTGGTGGTGCAAGAGGCGGAACATGGAGGTTGGCCTCTGATTATTCTGCCCGTGAGAGGCATTCTGTGGCATGGCTAGTGGAAGCTTCCTCAGCTCGCGTCGTCACCATCGCCGTCCTTGCAGAAGTGAGGGGTCGTAGATGCGTGAGGGTAAACGTCTGTCTATCGTGCGCCCCTTCCTGGCGCACCAATCTGTTGCTGCCAAATCACTTGCGATGAGCGCCGATGGGCGAAGATCTCCACAGGTCATAGGAAGTATGGAGGGAGCGCCGTCTTCCTTCAGAAACCTGCAAAAAGCCCACGAACTGGTGGTTCCGGTGGGGACCCTCCGAAGCTCAAGTTAGTGGTTTGTAGAACAGGAATTTCATAATGGAATAATGCTTGAAGAGAGTAGAGATTTTTCCTCCCCCTGCCTTGCCAGCTAGGGTCCTTTTTTATACCTATCATTAGAGCCGCTGGGTCTCCCTTCTGTTAGGATAAGCTTTGTTAACAGCAGGCGGGTGCGCCATTGCTGAATGGGTGCCAGGAATATCGGCAACTGTATAGTGTGTTGGTAATCGCCCGTGATTCCGGCCATAACAGGTGGGCTGGCCGTGATGTGGTTTGTGTTTCAAGAAGCCAGATTGAATCTAGGACTGGAGCCAAGGCCGAGCCGAATCCGGGGCCGAGGTGGGACTGAAGCCGAGGTCGAGCCAAATCCGAGGCCAAAGCGGGACGGGAGCCGAGGCCAAGCCGAATCCGAGGCCGAGGCGCACCCAAGGCCAAGTCAAATCCGAGGCCGAGGTGGGACTGGAGCCGAGGCCAAGCCGAATTCGGGGCCAAGGCAGGACTGAAGCCGAGGCCAAGCCGAATTCGGGGCCGAGGCGGGACTGAAGCCGAGGCCAAGCCGAACTTGGGGCCAAGGCGGGACTAAAGCCGAGGCCAAGCCGAATTCGGGGCCGAGGCGGGACTGAAGCCAAGGCCAAGCCGAATTCGGGGCCGAGGCGGGACTGGAGCCGAGGCCGAGCCGAATCCGAGGCCAAGGTAGGACTGGAGCCAAACTCTAAGCTAGCATGGATTGTTTAAAAATTGTGCAGGATGTTATCGTACTGCCTGATGGTGATTAGCCATGTCATGAAGCAATAAATAAAAGAAATGAACAGAACATAGGTTTCACATGAAAGATCCATCACAAGAAGCACGAAAAGGAAAAATAAGGACCGTCATTTGAAGTAAATCAGGGAAAGAAGAACTCACGGGAAGTCAATTTCGAGATGAGTCTTTCCATCTTCGAGAGCGTAAACAAGGGACCTGGCCGCATCCGAGACGAGAACTTCATAGGATTTGGGCTTGTAGACGGCCATCCCAGCCGTAGGAGCGGATGAAAAGGATCCTTCTCCCAGGTCGGGATGGAGCCGTAGCGAAGCACCGCGATGAGAGGAGCCACCCCAAGGAGTGCAGAAGCTATAGAGCCTGGTGTGGTACACCAAAGCTTAAATCCTAGGGTGGAGGTTTGTAGGCTCCACAGGGTTAAGGCCCAGGTTGTTGGGTCTTGAGGGGGCTAGTCTATCATTGGGCTGGGTTTGGGCCCAAGGTATGGGTTGGTCCAAGAGAGTTTTTTAGGGTTTATTATCCATATAATAAGGCACCGGTTCATGTGTGGTGCTGGTTTTATTTTGGTGGCCGTCATGGGGACGGGTTATATATAGTCATGTAACGATGATGATTATAGATGAATGAAAAAAAAAAACCCTTTTCTCCATAAAATAAGCTATCCCTCTCCTTTTCTCTTTTATCCGTCTCTCTCTTTCTCACGTATAGATGCCCTAGATTTCTAGGGTTTTATTGCTGCCATCTCTGCCCTAGCCATCTTCTTGGAACCGCCTCTCTCAAAGAAGGAGAAAAAAGAAACCCTAGCAGCACCTTCTTCTTGGGCAACGTCTCTTGATTTTCTGGATCAGATCTGAAGGTTCACGTGAGGAAGAAGAGAGGCCACGACCCTCTCTTACAATCTTGGGGTGCAAGAAACCAAGGAAAATCCTAGTTGCTAATCAATCTGGGAAGATTACCAAGATCAAGATCCAAAATTCTGCTGCAGAAATTTCAGCAGGGATATCATCTCGCTTCCGCATCTCCACACGACTTGGGGCTGGTTGAATGCGTGCTATGCTCCAAGGTTAGAAAGAGGACGATCCACTCTTCATTTGGTATCAGAGCCTCGGTGATTTGGTGGAGAAAAGATTGGATCTTGAGCGTTTCTTGGTAAGATATCAAACCAGAAATTTCTGCAGCAAGTTTAATTTTCTGTTTTTTGTTGTGTGCATTGTTTCTTGGTTGGATATGGCATCTAGTAGCTTTAAATTCGATTTTGAAAAGTATGATGGCAAGGGAAACTTCATCCTATGGCAGCAAAGGGTGAAGGATTTATTGGTACAGCAAAGGATTTATAAGGTCTTGGTGAAACAAAGACCGGATAATGTAAGTCGTGAGAATTGGGAGGAGTTAGAGGAGATTGCATTTAGCATAATCAGGATGTGCTTGGCTGATCAAGTTTTGCCAGAGATTTGTACGCAGACCACGGCAAGGGGGCTCTGGGAAACTTTAGAGAACACTTACATGGGAAAGAGCATGACAAACAAGTTGTGGTTGAAGAAACAGTTGTACAGCTTGAGAATGCCTGAGGGAGGAGATCTTGTGGCCCATATTCAGAAATTCAATCAAGTGTGCTCAGAGGTGATGAGCCTTGATGTGAAAATTGATGAAGAAGACAAGACCCTCATCTTGTTGTGTTCACTACCCAGTTCCTATGATGGTCTGATTACAACCTTGGTGTATGGGAAGGAGACCCTGAATTATGAAGAGGTTGTGGGGGTGCTGAGATCAAACCAGCAAAGAGAAAAGATTCGCATGGGAAACTCTAACACGGAGGTACTTGCTGTGAATGAGAGGCAAGGAAGACCCTGGGAAAAGGTTAGAGGCAAGTCCAAAGGCAGATCTAAGTCTCGGGGCAAGCAGAAAGCATGGAAGTGTTACAAGTGTCATCAGATTGGTCATCTGAAGAAAAATTGCCCACTTCTAAAGAATGAGAAGGGGAAGGGCATTTCCAAGGGAGGTTCAACCAGCAATGGTGGTGCAAATTCATCTGAAGACAGTGAAGATGATGTACTGGTAGTTTCAGATGGGACCAAGAAGTGTGATAGTTGTTGGACACTTGACTCAGCATGTTCTCACCATTATACTTCGCATAGGGAGTGGATTGCAACTTATGAAGAATCTAATGGAGGGAGTGTATGCCTTAGTGATAATCATCCTTGTAAGGTTGCTGGAGTTGGAAGCATAAGGGTGAGGATGTATGATGGGGTTATAAGGACTTTGACCAATGTCAAACATGTCCTGGAGTTGAAGAAGAATCTAATTTCTTTGGGCTACTTGGAGAAGCATGGGTATGCTTTTGGAAGCCAGCCGGGGAGTGGATGTTTGAGGATAACCAAGGGTGCATTAGTGGTGATGAAAGGGAGAAGGTTGGAAAATAATCTCTATCAGATGGAAGGCTCAGTGGCCATAGATGGTGCAGAGGTGCTAGCAGCGGCACAGGAGGAACAGTTGGTCTATAAACTGTGGCACTATCGAATGGGACACATGAGTGATAAAGGGCTTATAGAACTCAGCAAAAGAGGTCTAATTCAGCACTTAAGAAGGAGGACAATGACATCTGTGAGCCCTGTATTTATGGCAAACAACATAGGGTGAGATTTGCCAGCAGTTCCAAGCAAAGTGAAGGTATTCTGAAACTAGTTCACTCAGATGTATGGGGACCGACCCCTGTGTCAGCCAGAGGTGGGGCTAAGTGTTTTTTGACCTTCATTGATGACTACTCCAGGAAGGTATGGGTATATCTGATAAGAGAAAAATCAGAAGTATTTGCCCGGTTTAAAGCTTGGAGAGTTGGTATTGAAAAGGAGACAGGAAAACCAGTGAAGTGTTTGAGATCTGACAATGGAGGGGAGTATACAAGCAATGAATTCAGAAGCTACTGTGAGGAAAATGGGATCCAACGCCATTACACAGTAAGGATGACTCCCCAGCAGAATGGTGTGGCAGAGAGGATGAATCGTACATTGACAGAGAAGGCTAGGAGTTTGAGGCTGCAGGCATCACTGCCCAAGGTCTTTTGGGGTGATGCAATTATGTTCTCTGGTTTTCTTGTTAAGAGGTCCCCTAATAGAAAACTTGATGGAGGCATTCCAGAGGAGATCTGAAGTGAAAGAAGGTGGAGCTTGGACACCTAAGGATTTTTGGTTGCCCAGCCTATGCACATGTGGAGGCAACTGAAAGGAGCAAGCTGGACCCAAAATCACAAAGGCTGATCTTCATCGGGTATCCACAGGGAGTTAAAGGCTATTTGCTATGGAGTTCAGATTCACAGAAGTGTATCATCAGTAGAGACATTATTTTTATGAGAATAGCATCTTGAAGAGGTCAGAGATTGCAGATGGAGCTGAAAAGGCTGAACATAACAGCAGTGGACAGCATTGGCTGACAGGTGATGTACCTTCTACTTCTACTTCAAAATGTGCTTCTTTTGAGGTGGAGTTTGGTATGAATGTTCCAATACATGTAAAGGATCAGCCAGAAGAGCCATCAGGAGGTGCAGGTGGAGTCACACACTTCAGCTTTGAGAGATGATCAAAGGGGTGTGGCACTACACAAGGCAAAGCGTACCATCATCAAACCTGCTCGGTATCGCATTGATGACATGATTTTCTATGCTCTAATCACTGCAAATGAAGATCCAGAGACCTTCCAAGAAGCCATGGAAAGTTCAGAAAGAGACTTATGGATGCAGGCCATGATGGAGGAGATGGAGTCTCTGGAAAAGAATAAGACATGGCAGCTAGTGGATCTACCTAGAGATGCTCAGGCCATTGGTTCAAAATGGGTGTTCACAAAGAAGGAGGCACCTTCAGAGCGAGGTAGAGTCAGATACAAAGCAAGGCTTGTTGCTAAGGGGTTCTCACAGAGAGAGGGAGTGGACTACACAGAGGTATTCTCTCCAGTGGTATGTCATGCTTCAATTCGTGTGTTGTTATCTCTCGTAGCACAATATGGTATGGAGTTGCAGCAGATGGACGTGAAGATGGCTTTCTTACATGGGAGTCTAGAGGAGAGGATATACATGAAGCAACCAGAGGGTTTCAAGGAATCTGGATTGGAAGAAAAATTGTGTCTACTAAAGAAATCGC
This sequence comes from Calamus simplicifolius, assembly GCA_900491605.1. NCBI lineage: Eukaryota > Viridiplantae > Streptophyta > Magnoliopsida > Arecales > Arecaceae > Calamus > Calamus simplicifolius. Next base: position 93,917 of record UESW01003182.1, on the reverse strand, counting down.
TCTATGGTTTGAAGCAGTCACCTCGTCAGTGGTACAAAAGGTTTGACACTTTTATTTTGGGCCTTGGATTTTCTAGATGTGAACATGATACTTGTGTCTATATGAAAAATGTGGATGAGGATGATGCATTGTATCTCCTTCTGTATGTGGATGATATGCTCATTGCCAGCAGGAGTGTTGAAGCAGTGAATGGACTGAAATATGCATTATCAATAGAATTTGAAATGAAGGATTTGGGGTCAGCTAGGAAGATACTTGGGATGGAAATTTACAGAGATAGGACCAAGGGAATTCTACACTTGTCATTGGGTGGATATATTCACAAGGTGTTGGAGAGGTTTGGGATGGATAAGGCCAAACCAGTTGGAACACCTTTGGCTAGTTACATGTCTCTTTCTAAGTTACAGAACCCCCAGACAGATGAAGAGAAAGAGTACATGGAGAGAGTTCCATATGCCAGTGCCGTGGGCAGCATTATGTATGCTATGGTGTGTTGCAGGCCTAACATAGCATATGCAGTGAGCCAGGTGAGCAGATTCATGGCAAACCTAGGGAAGGAGCACTGGAAGGCACTCAAGTGGATTTTGAGGTACCTTCAGGGAACTCGTGGACTTAGTCTAATTTTTGGGCAGCAAGATGGATCTAAGGAGAAATCTAATATCCCAAGTAAGTCATTAGGTCCATTGGAAGGATTTGTGGATGCAAATTTTGCAGGTGATCTGGATACAAGAAGGTCTATCATAGGGTATGTGTTCAGCATGTATGGTGGATTAATTTTTGGAGATCAACCCTTCAACCTATTACAGCTTTGTCTACAACAGAAGCTAAGTATATAGGGATTACAGAGGCTACCAAGGAGGCTCTTTGGTTGAAGAGACTCATCATGGAAATGGGGTGAAGCAGGGTACAGTATTGTTACACAGTGATAGTTAGAGTGCCCTGCAGTTGGCTCAGAACCCAATCTATCATGCACGCACAAAGCATATAGATGTGAGGTATCACAGGATCAGAGAATTGGTGGAAGAAGGTGAAGTGGAGCTGGTAAAAGTTCATATAAAGAAGAACCAGGCAGATGCACTTACGAAGACTCTTCCACGGGATAGCTTTCTCTCATGTGTGACACTGATGGGTCTGAGGAAATGTGCAGATTTTTTAGCAGCTTTGAAGCACCAAGGTGGAGATTGTAGAGCCTGGTGTGGTACACCAAAGCTTAAATCTAGGGTGGAGGTTTGTAGGCTCCACAGGGTTAAGGCCCAGGTTGTTGGGTCTTGAGGGGGCTAGTCTATCATTGGGCTGGGTTTGGGCCCAAGGTATGGGTTGGTCCAAGAGAGTTTTTTAGGGTTTATTATCCATATAATAAGGCACCGGTTCATGTGTGGTGCTGGTTTTATTTTGGTGGCCGTCATGGGGATGGGTTATATATAGTCATGTAACGATGATGATTATAGATGAATGAAAAAAAAACCCTTTTCTCCATAAAATAAGCTATCCCTCTCCTTTTCTCTTTTATCCACGTCTCTCTATTTCTCACGTATAGATGCCCTAGATTTCTAGGGTTTTATTGCTGCCATCTCTGCCCTAGCCATCTTCTTGGAACCGCCTCTCTCAAAGAAGGAGAAGGAAGAAATCCTAGTAGCACATTCTTCTTGGGCAACATCTCTTGATTTTCTGGATCAGATCTGAAGGTTCACGTGAGGAAGAAGAGAGGCCACGACCCTCTCTTACAATCTTGGGGCGCAAGAAACCAAGGAAAATCCTAGTTGCTAATCAATCTAGGAAGATTACCAAGATCAAGATCCAAAATTCTGCTGCAGAAATTTTAGGAGGGATATCATCTCGCTTCCGCATCTCCACACGACTTGGGGCTGGTCGAATGCGTGCTATGCTCCAAGGTTAGAAAGAGGATGATCCACTCTTCAGAAGCGACGAGGAATAGAGGGGAGAGAAGGAGAGTGAGGGGAGTGGAGGAGGAGAGGAAGAAATCGAAGGAAGCGAGGAAGAGAGGGGAAAGTAGAGGGAGGAGGAAAGGGGGAGAACCGGGAATAGGAGGCAGCCATGACAGGAGACGGGAAGGAAGTCGGGAGAGAGGGGGAGGAAAGGGGTAAGGTGCAAGGGGATAAAACCTGCCCCGCTGGGAGCCGTTAAGCCTCCAGCGTGGCTATGGGGCACGTGCGGCGCAAACCAGTTGAGAGTAGTGTTGATGGATGGCTCTGATCTCTCGTACAATGCGGGTTCACCTGGACAGATCTTGCCGATGGACGAGATTTTTAAAATAAATTTAAATATATATATATATATAATAAAAATAATCCTTTTTCGTTATGATTTGTTATTCATGAGTACCCATGTACCCGCTATGCTACCCTCTTGAGTTAGGACAAATCAGGATGGAAAGAAATTATTTTTATTATTTTATATTTTTTAAAATTATTAAATAACAGGTTAGTTATGGATTTTAAAATTTATTTTTGTTACTTGGATGCCACGTGTGCTCCTACGTATGCTGCCAAGTAGAATAAAAATAAACGACGTCTTTCCAGATCAAAGTGATACAAAATAGAAAGTTTAAGGTTATTTTATAATTTTTTAAAGTTTAAGGACCAAAGTGATACAGAGATTAATTCTATAGTTTAGCCTAAATAATAAATAGATCGATTTTATATAATTTATGTAATTATATAATTTTTAAATTACTTCTCAATTTTTGCCCTATAATTTTGAAGGATGAAGTTAACAAGTCTACCTATAATTTGGAGATTGTAAAGTTAAAACTCAATGAATTTATTTATGGCCTCATGCAGAAAACTAGGCTTGTTTATTCTTCTACTTTATGCCTGGCTCATACTTTAATTTTTATATTTCTTTTATATTTAAAAAATCTAGAAGGAATTAGAGAAATTTATGATTTATTACCCAATTGACAACTTCTTTGTTCCAGCTACTCAATCCTGATATTAACGCTATTGGCTTCATTTAATCTAATATAAAAATAATAATCAATAAAAAGCCTTGCTTCCTAAGGAACAAATCAAACTCCGATGAGCTATTGTTAAACAAGATAGCTTTAATAAATCAAGTTTATCACTATGGAACCTTGGCTACTGAAAATGTCATTCTTCGAACAGCATGCTAGAAGAACAATCCAAAGGACAAAGCAAGCCTCATATTATAATATTCAAAAAAATTCTTTCTGCATCGCACGATGCAGGACTGCATGATCGTACGCGCATCTAGCTACACATGCAATGTGAAAAGTATAAGAACGTCTTTAACGCACGCGCAATCAATCATCGAATACGGTGCACGCATTCTGCATCAGGTGTGGTACGCAAAGACTTTTTCTATATTTAATGGCAACTCCAAAGGGCACAGTGACATAAGCTACAGACGTGACCTATGCCTAACATAATCCTAACTTGATTGGGTTTAGTTGAACTTGATTTATGTTAGGCATGGGTCGATCAACCTGTTTGCAGCCATGCCACTGTGTCCTTTGGAGTTGCCATTGGATATACCATGAGGCTCGCTGTGTCGTTTGGATTGTTCTAGTATTTTGAAGAATGATATTTTCAGTAGCTAAGGTTCCCTAGTGATGAACTTGATTTATGAAAGCTGCCTTGTTTAACAACATCTCATCAGAGTTTGATTTGTTCCTTGGGACGCAACGTTTTTTATAGATTATTATTTTTATATTAGATAAAATGAAACCAATATCGTTAATATCAGGATTGTGTAGCTGGAACAAAGAAGTTATCAATTGGGTAATAAATTGTAAATTTCTCTAATTCCCTTTAGACTTTTTAAATATAAATGAAAATTAAAGTATATGTCAGGCATAAAGTAAAAGAATAAACAAGTCTACTTTTCACTGCATGAAGCCATAAATAAATTCATTGAGTTTTAACTATATAATATTCAATGATGGACTTGTTAATTTCTCTCATCCCTCCCCTCGCTAGCTTCCTCCCCTCTAAGCCATGGAGCATCCAATCGCCATAGCGGTGCAAACCCTCTTATCCCCACCGTCATTGACGAAGGCCATAGTCTGGAAAGATCACTTATGAGTTTGCTAGAGCAATTGGGGACAAGGGATTGCCCCGAATCTTGATGACTCTTGAGGTGCTCAACAACTCAATCCGCCTGGTCTTGGAAGTGATGCAGCATCTCAAGGAGAACATAGCGAGGACCATCGCCATGGATGGAATCAAAGAGTTTGTTTGTAGTTGGATGGTTTTGAACACTATCTCTCTTGTCATCATAAGCTTTCCTATTATTTCTTTTTATTTTTTAAAAAATAAAAAATAAAAATAAAAATTCTATTTTTATTTTACAAAAAAGATACCATGGCAATACTAAATATAGTCATATTTAAGTTTGACTCAATCCAAAATATAGCTGATGTAATTCAGACCTAGATCAATTTGTTCAAAAAATATTGAATTAAATCTCTATTGATCTTCTTTTCTCTAAAACGCCTTTCCCAGTCTAGTTGATGAATCTTTACCTAAATTAATCTATTTTTTTATTTAGTTATATTTAAATTTTTTTTTTAATAAATCAATATTTTTACAATGTTTCTAAGTTTATCATTAATATATTCTTTAAAATTATGACCAGACTCTTATACAGTATAAAAAATATCCACTATATTAAAAGTTTTATTATCCAAAAATATTTATTAAAGTAGGCAATCCTTTAATTATATTTGAAAAGTTTTAGTAATTTTGTTTTTAATTATCAACTATTATATGTTTCGTTATAGAAAGATTATTGGTTTTCTAATTTTTAATTATAGATTTAATTTTTTTTTCTAATTCCAATGTAGGCCTGATATTTTTTATTAGATCTAAGTCATGCAATTGATTCCAACCTAACTTGAACGGCAAACAAGATTTTTCATCTTTTAATTGACCCCACTCTGCCTAATTTAATCGATCAATAGGTTAGTTATTGATCCAAAATGATTTTATGGGATGAAACTAGATCACGTTTCGATCAAGCACGTCCAATCTGATCCAATATAATTGAGGTCATGACAGTGACTGCATTTGTCTAATATTAGTGATTGGTGAAATGATGGCATGGTTGGCAAAAAAATTGTTTCAATGTTTCTAAATTTATCATTCATTTATTCTTAAAAATTATCGTTTGACTCTTGTATAGCACAAAAATATTTATCATTAAAAAATTTATTATTCAAAAATATTTATTGAAATACACAATTCTTTAATTATATTTGTAAAATTTAAGTCATTTTGTTTTTAATTATCAATTATTATACATTTGGTTATTAGAAAATAGCTGGATTTCTAATCTTCAATTAAAGATTTGATTTTTTTTTCTTTCTAATTTCACTATAGATTTAATTTTTTTTATTAGATTTAAGTTATGCAATTGATTTCAACTTAACTTGAATGGCAAGTGAGTTATTTTTATTTTTATTTAATTTGATCGGTTAACAAGTTAAATATTAATTCAAAATGATGCTATTAGATGAAACTTGATGAGGTTTCGATGAATATTAGTATGATAGTGATTAAATTTATTTAACATAATGGTTGGTGGAATGGCGACTGATTCATCATATTTGAGGGCATGATAGTGTTTGGATTTATTTAGTACCAGGTTGGTGGAATGATGACTTATTCAATATATTTGAGGTTATGATAGTGATTACATTTATTTAGTGGTAGTGGTTGGTGGAATGGTGACGAGGCTGACAAAAAAAAAAAAGGAAATTCTTTCCATGTGGAAAGAAGAGGATGCAACAGCCAACAACTTGAGCATTTCAGAACTTCTATGTCAATGATTGATATTTGAAGCCATGATGATAGTGACTAAATTTATTTAGTATTAGTGGTTAGTGGAACGATGACAGCGCTGGCAAAAAAAATTTCTGTCAATGAGAAGAAGCTTGTCATAATTTGAGAATACTTAAAAGACTCATTAAATTTTTAAGTAACTAACTTGAGCGTCGAAGGATCCCCATCGAAGTATTCGATCTCTGAAGACTTTTTTTGCAGGGGTCCGGAGAGAAGGACGTCCGTCTTCCCCGATGCTTGAAGAAGATGACTTGGCGTCATCAGATTGGCGCGCCAGGAAGGGAGAGTAAAGAGAAAGACATCGAACCAGCAATTTACGATATCTCTTCTCGAGTTTTTGAAGCCATGATGACGATCCGTACGAAGGGAGTCTCTGCCACTTGCGCTGGGGGGCAGCACAGAGGAGCCGGTCCACCTGCGGAGGTCCCCCCAGCTCTCATGGCCAGCATTCCAGCGGGGCTGCATCCCCAGGAGGCTGGACCTTCCGCTCCTCCGGCCGATGTCCCTGCGCCTCCTCCGCAATAGTTTCAAGAAGATCGATTCACCGCCCTGGCCACGCAAGTCCAATCTCTGGCGGCGGCGGTTCAAGGCCTGCAGCACCAACAGGCGCGCAGCAGCCGGAGCCAAATCCATCAGTCCCAGGGGTGGTGCAACCCAGCCAACATTCCTCCCGAAGGAGATCGCCGGTGCCGGGGGATCGCCACATCAAGCTCCGCCCAAGTCTCATCACCGGGAAGCCTCTAAGAGACACTGGTCGCCTTCCCGCCACGCCAGTGTCTCTCCTAAGCGGCGGCATGAGAAGGAGGCGGAGCGCCCCCGCCGACATCGCCGTCCCCGTTTTGATGCCTATCGAAAGATTCCAAGGGTAGCAGACAGCCTCTTCGCCGTCCAGCAGAAGAGCGGTGAGTCCTTGCGGGACTATGTCGCTCGATTCAAGGAGGCAGCCCTAGAAGTCTACAATATTGAAGACTCGGTAGCCACTTTGGCCTTGAAGCGAGGGCTTCGCCCGTCTCGCTTCGCGTACTCCCTCAACAAGAAGCCACCCGGCTCCTACGCCAAGCTTTTGATCCGGGCCCAGAAGTACATCCGAGCTGACGAGGCCGACTTTTCCCGGTGCGAGGTTGGCGGGAACATCTCCAAGAAACCGGTCCGACCGGAACCTGTCGAAGCTCGCCCCAGAAGACCTGAGCCTCCTCACCGGCTGGACAATCGCCCCCGGGCCCCTGCGCCAAGAGAGGGACCCTACACCCCACTGCTCGCCCCGATATCTCAGATCTTGCTTGAGATTGAAGGGGAGTCTTATCTTCAGCGCCCTCCTCCAATGAACCAGAAGATCCCTCGCAACAAGAACCTCTATTGTTGCTACCACCAGGATCACGGTCATGATACTGACGAGTGTCGACAGCTGAAGAAGGCTATCGAATACCTTATCCAGCGGGGCCACCTGGGAAGTTCGTGCAGAGGAACAACCCGGGAGCTCCTGGCCCGTCAGCGCCCCCGCGCCGGTGATCGACAATGCCCCAACAGAGAAGATGGTGGCAATGATTTCCTCGGGGCAGAAGGCCCGCCGAAGAGGCCGAGAGGGGAGGGGGAGTTGGAGTCTGTAATTCCTTTATTTAAAAAGGACTTAGAGGAGGTAGTGAATAAAAATGATGATAGCGTCGTCGTATCCATGACGATCGCTAAGCATCATGTAAAGAGAATTCTAGTTGATAGTGGGAGTTCTGTGGATGTTTTGAACTATGACGCCTTTGTTCGCATGAACCTGTTGCCCGATCTACTCCGGCCCGTCACCACGCCCCTGATGGGGTTTACTGGAGATTCTGTGAAAGTCGAGGGGGAGGTCACTCTCCCTGTGACGGCTGGCACGGCCCCGTGTCAAAGTACGGTTTTCATGAAGTTCTTGGTGGTTCGTGTGCCCCTAACTTACAACGCGATCCTCAGGAGGCCCGGGCTCAATCTTTTGGATGCTGTCATATCCACTAAGAGGATCCTCGTGAGGTTTCCTACCAGCGAAGGAGTCGGGGAGATGCGGGGAGAGCAGAATCCACCTTCACTTTGCTACCACATGGCCCCTAGTCCGTAGGGGGTGGCACCCGCGCTGGTACCTGAGACGCTGGATCCTCGAGACCTGGAGAGAAGAGGAGAGCCGGCCGAGCGACTGCTTACTTTTCCCCTCAGGGAGGATCCGACGAGAACAGTCCAGATTGGAGCCCTACTCCCGGAGGAGGCTCGTGACCGACTCCTCACCTTTCCGAGCTAATGCGGATGTCTTCGCATGGTCGGCGTCTGATATGCCAGGAATTCTAGGAGAGGCAATTACCCACCAACTTAATATTTGGGCGGAGTGCCGACCTATCCGGCAAAAGAAAAGGAGTTTCACCCCCGATCGACAGAAGGCCGTGGATGAGGAGGTGCGGAAGCTACTGGCGGCCGGTCACATCCGCGAGGTGCAATACCTGGACTGGCTGGCGAATGTCGTGATGGTTCGCAAGGCCAGTGGGAGCTGGAGGATGTGCATGGACTTCACCGACCTCAACAAGGCATGCCCCAAAGACAGCTTCCCGTTACCCCGAATCGACCAGCTAGTGGACGTCCAGGCATGAAACCCTTAGTTTCATGGATGCATTCTCGGGGTACAATCAGATCAGGATGAACTCGGCGGATGAAGAAGCCACCTCTTTTATTACAGAAAAGGGGATTTACTGCTACAAGGTGATGCCATTTGGACTGAAGAATCCGGAGCCACCTATCAAAGGCTGATGAATAAGGTCTTTGAGGACCAGATATGGCGTAACATGGAGGTGTACATGGATGATAAGCTGACCAAGAGCACCAGTGCTGCTGATCATGTCGCCGACCTCGAGGAGACCTTCAACAACCTGCGCCGGTATCGGATGAGGCTTAACCCCCACAAGTGCGCCTTTGGAGTAGCGGTAGGCAAGTTTATGGGCTTTATGGTAACCCAGCAAGGGATTGAAGCCAACCCTGACAAGATCAGGACTACCTTGGATATGAGGCCCCCAGCTAACAAGAAGGAGGTGCAACGCCTAACTGGGAGGGTGGCGGCTTTGAGTCGCTTCATATCAAGATCGGCGGAGAGGTGCATGCCCTTCTTCAAGGCGCTGCGCAAGGTCAATAGCTTCGAGTGGACAAAAGAGTGTCAGGATTCCTTCGAGGAGTTGAAGCAATTTTTATCAACTCCTCCGCTTGTCCAAGCCAAAGAGTGGGGAGGAGCTCTTCCTATATCTCGCAGCCTCCCCCGAAGATGTCTGCTCTGTGCTTGTGCGCATGGATGTTGATGGAGTCCAGAAGCCGATCTATTACACCAGCAAGGTACTTCATGATGCCGAGACCAGATACTCTAGAACCGAGAAGATCATTTTTGCCCTGGTGGTCTTTGCCCAACGCTTCCGACCCTACTTTCAAGCTCATCCCATCGTGGTGCTCACGGACCAACCTCTTCGGACCATCTTGTCTCGCCCTGACACCTCCGGTCGGCTAGCCAAATGGGCCATTAAACTAAGTGAATTTGACTTATCCATCCGACCAAGGTTGGCCATGAAGTCTCAGGTGATAGCTGACTTCTTGGTTGAGTGTTCCTGGACCGAGAAGGGTGTGGAGGAGGTACGCCCGGAGGAGTGTGTGGACCCTCCCTCGATCGAGGAGGCAGAAAAAGAGGACTGGATTTTGCATGTGGATGGAGCAGCAAATTCTCAAGGAAGCAGAGCTGGACTCATTCTTGCGAGCCCTGAGGGGGATGCGGTGGAGTATGCTCTTAGATTACAGTTCCCGGTAACTAACAACCAGGCGGAGTATGAAGCCCTGTTAGCGGGAATGAGGTTGGCTGGGGAGTTAGGTGCAGGGCGTTTGAGGGCCTTCACGGACTCTCAGCTTGTTTCTGGGCAGATCACTGGGGAGTACGAGGCTAGGGACCCAACCATGTCCCGTTACCTAAGCAAGGTGCAATCCCAAGCCTCTCGGTTCTCTTACTTCCATGTAAGCTACATTCCCCGGGCAGAGAATGCCAGGGCCGATGCATTATCCCGTTTAGCTACTTCGGCCGACGGGACGCTGGGAAGAACATATGTGGAGCACCTCCAAGCCCCAAGCATTGAAGTTGCGGATGAAGCATTACCGGTGGAGCAAGAGCCCTCCTGGATGGACGCCTACATCTGATATTTGACCGACGGTACTCTCCCAGAGAACTCCGCTGAGGCCAAGCTACTCAGGCGGAGGGCCCCGAGGTTCTTAATGATGGACGGGAAGCTTTATCAAAGATCATTCTCATACCCGGTCCTCATGTGCGTGGGACCGGCAGAATCAGACTATATCCTCCGGGAGATCCATGAAGGCATCTGTGGGAGTCACCTGGGGGGCAGAGCCCTAGCTTACAAGGCCCTACGGCAGGGATACTTTTGGCTAACCATGAAGGAGGATGCGGCCGAGCTCGTTAAGAGATGTGATAGCTGTCAGCGTCATGCTAATATCCAGTGACAGCCGACGTCTCATTTAACCCCCTTGGTGGCACCCTGGCCCTTCGCCCTGTGGGGTATGGATATCCTGGGACCATTTCCCCCAGCCTCCGAACAGCGAAAGTTTCTCTTGGTGGCCGTTGATCACTTAACCAAGTGGGTTGAAGCCGAGGCCCTTGCTAAGATCACGGAGAGCAAAGTGAGATCCTTCTTTTGGAAGTCCATTATATGTCGGTTCGGGCTGCCGCACACCCTGGTCACCGACAATGGCCGGCAGTTCGACAACGCGCCCTTTTGGGAATTCTGCTCCGAACTGGGCATCAGTCAGAAATTCACTTCTGTTGGGCACCCTCAGACCAACAAGGCAGCCGAGGTAACTAACCGAATCATTCTCCAAAGGCTGAGAACTCAACTGGATGACTGTAAGGGACGATGGATGGAGGAGCTCCCCAATGTGCTATGGGCCTACCACACGACGCCGCGAGCCCCCACCGGCGAGACCCCATTCAGCCTAGTCTTTGGATCGAAGCCATCATCCCGATAAAGTTTGGCTCACCGAGCCCTCGGATAGAATCGTACAATGAGGAAGGCAACCCAGACCAGCTACGAGCCAACCTCGACCTGGTAAAGGAAGTGCGAGACCGAGCGCGACTTCGGATGACGGTCTACTGACAACGGGCCGCCAAATATTACAATGCCCGTGTGCATCCTAGGACTTTCCTGCTGGGGGACCTGATCCTTAGACGGGCTGAAGTCTCGAAGCCAGCGAAGGGAGGCAAGCTAGCCCCAAATTGGGAAGGACCCTATCGGATTGCCGAGACACTTCGTCACGGAGCTTACAAGATTGAAGAGCTTGATGGGAAGCCGCTTCCTAGGACATGGAATGCAGACAACCTTCGTCGATACTATCAGTAACGCATTTCTCCTCTCATATTAAATATCGTGCATGTATTCTTTTGGGCTTTTGCCCCTCATTCTACATTAACAAATTTCAATTTTAGCTCCTGAGCTCTTTTACCTAAAGCCCTAGGCTAGCCAGGCATGAAGCCCGACACCCGTCGGCACCTAAAGCCCTGGGCCAGCCAGGCATGAAGCCCGACACCCATCGGCACCTAAAGCCCTGAGCCAGCCAGCATGAAGCCCGACACCCGTCAGCACCTAAAGCCCTGGGCCAGCCAGGCATAAAGCCCGACACCCGTCGGCACCTAAAGCCCTGGGCCAGCCAGGCACAAAGCCAGACACCCATCGGCACCTAAAGCCCTGGGCCAGCTAGGCATAAAGCCCGACATCCGTCGGCACCTAAAGCCCTGGGCCAGCCAGGCATGAAGCCCGACACCCATCGGCACCTAAAGCCTTGGGCTAGCCAGGCATAAAGCCCGACACCCATCGGCACCTAAAGCCCTGGGCTAGCCAGGTACAAAGCCCGACATCCGTCATCACCTAAAGCCCTGGGCCAGCAAGGCATGAAGCCCGACACCCGTCGGCACCTAAAGCCCTGGGCCAGCCAGGCATAAAGCCCGACACTCGTCGGCACCTAAAGCCCTGGGCCAGCCAGGCATGAGCCCGACACCCGTCGGCACCTAAAGCCCTGGGCATGCCAGGCACAAAGCCCAACACCCATCGGCACCTAAAGCCCTGGGCCAGCCAGGCATGAAGCCCAACACCCATCGACACCTAAAGCCCTGGGCCAGCTAAACATAAAGCCCGACACCCATCGCACCTAAAGCCCTGGGCCAGCCAGGCACAAAGCCCGACACCCATCGGCACCTAAAGCCCTGGGCCAGCCAGGCACAAAGCTCGACACCCATCGGCACCTAAAGCCCTGGGCCAGCCAGGCAGAAAGCCCGACACCCATCGGCACCTAAAGCCCTGGGCCAGCCAAGCACAAAACCCGACACCCGTCAGCACCTAAAGCCCTGGGCCATCCAGGCATGAAGCCCGACACCCGTCGGTACCTAAAGCCCTGGGCCAGCCAGGCATGAAGCCCGACACCCGTCAGCACCTAAAGCCCTGGGTCAGCCAGGCATAAAGCCCGACACCCGTCGGCACCTAAAGCCCTGGGCTAGCCAGGCACAAAGCCTAACACCCGTCGGCACCTAAAGCCCTGCACCAGCTAGGCACAAGCCCGACACCCATTGGTACCTAAAGCCCTAGGCCAGCCAGGCATAAAGCCCGACACCCGTTGGCACCTAAAGCCCTGGGCCAGCTAGGCACAAAGCCCAACACCCATCGGCACCTAAAGTCCTGGGCCAGCCAGGCATAAAGCCCAACACCCGACGACACTCAAAGCCCTGGACCGGCCAGGCATAAAGTCCGACACCCGTCGGCACCTAAAGCCATGTGCCTACCTGGCACAAGGCCCAACACACCCCTGTAGAGCGGTGCGCCGTCGGTCCTAAGGAACCCGCCTACCTCAACCTCCAACGACCGGCACTTCAACCCCAAGAAACCTATCCTTCCTGGCCCCAAGTTTTAGTCCTAGATGGCTAAGATGGAATAGCTCGCGTGGGTTGAGAGTTATCCCATGGCACTAATGGGACCAAGGGGCCGCGCATTGTCAACCAACAGATTTGGGATAAGAGTCCAAGTAGACAATTTGTCTTGGAGGAAAAATGTATTTCATTAATTTGAAGGGATTACAAAATGCCGACGTCATCGGACTTGCAAAAAAAAATACAATGTAGCTCACGGTTCAGTTGGCGCGGGCTTATCGTCGGAGGGGGCCGAATCCGAGAAGTGATCCGGTTCGACTTCCAGGGCTTAGGGGACATTCAAGTCTCTGGCAAGTTTCTCCTTCCCATGCTGGAACCCTTGAAGGAACACCACCGTCGAAGCTTCTGCTAAATCATCTGCAAAGCGCTCGACACTTTGTACTCTTCTATAATTTCGGCAGTCTTGGCCACGATGGCAGCCTCCACCTCAGCGGCCCGAGCCCTTTCCTCCATGGCGAGGGCTGCTACTGCAGCCCTCTCGTCCTCTTGGGCACGGCTCACCTCCTCCTCGGCTTGGCTTGCTTTTTCCTTCACTGCCCGTGCCTCCTCCTCCACGGCCCTTGCTTTTTCCTCCGCTGCCGCCGCCTTTTCCTCCGTAGACCCTACTCTCTCCTCAGCCGCAACCGCCCGACCCTCGATCTCCTGGATGGCCAAGGTCAGCTCAGAGATGTGCAGATCTCTGGCCATCACAGCGTTCTCGTCCTCCGTCATTTGGTGGAGTGCCGCCTGCATACGGTTGGCATCGGCCTCCGCCCGCTCTCGATGACCCTTGTTTCACTGGCCCAAGCGCTTTTGGCCAACTCCAATGACTCCTCGGCCGCCTCCGCGCGGTGCTGGGCATCTTCAGCTTCCTTATGTGCCTCGCGCAGAAGGGCCTTTCCACCATGGATTGCCTCCCTTGCATCCCTTAGGGAGTGCGCGAGCTGCATGAAAGTTCCAGGTTAGCAAAAAAAAGAGGGAAATATAAAGGCAAAGGGTGGAAAAACCACCTACCCTAACGACGGCCGCGTAGGAATCCCGAAGAATGTGCTCGCCTTCAGGTGGCTGAGCTCCTAGGACCTCGGGCATAAAAACTGGAGCAAGGACCCGTTCAGCCCAGCGACCGTCATTCAAGATGGAGTCTCGGGACGGCCCTAGTTTGGCCCTGCTCCGTTCGGCCACCTCGGCATCCTCCGGCTCGGCGCACTGGCTGCTCCTAGGCATCCTCTCGGGGGGTGGGCTTGCTGCCCTTGATGGCCCCTCGCCCCAGTCCCTGACAGCCTCGGGTGGAGTCGGTTCGCCAGGGGCAGGAAGCTCTTTCGCCACTGTGGGCTCCTCCGCCACTGCCGGCTCCTCTGCAGCTGGCTCCTCTATTGGGACCCCCACGGTCGCCGCCATCTCTGGCGAGGTGTCAGCTGTGAGGTTGATTTCTGGAGCAGCCGGGGGGTCTTGTGGTGCCGATGGTCGGGGAACCTGAGCTGTCGGGCGTTTCGGGGCTGGAGCTTGCTGGACTTCATTCGGCCCTTCCCAGGCCCTCTTCTTGGAGATGGCCTTCAGGAGTTTCTGTGTCGATATCTTCATGGCTGCACGACATCGGTCAAAGTTATAAAAAAAAGAGAAGAAAAAGAAGAGAAGCAGGAAAAATTTTGGCTAAGTGTGGAAATGGCTTACCCCGGTGGGAGATAAGACCTGCCGACTGAAGGTTATCTTCCGTCAGAAGCAGGGTGTACCGATGGATCTCGACAGCTAACAATTGACCTGACGCTTCCCGATCTCCAGGGTGGTACAGGAGAGGCGCAGTGCCTCTCAGAGGGAGGATGATTCTCCGAATCGTCCTCCGAGGTCCAAGATGGAGAACTCATGGGTAAAAGAAGGGATGGAGGAGTCTAGAATAGACAAGGAACTGACCTGAGGGAAGGGGAGCTAAGCGTAGGTTCTCGGGTTGCAGGGGAGACCAAAACGTAGAGGCTCAGAGGAAGACGACGATGGCAGCAGTGGTGTGGCTAGATTCAACCCCCCACTCGAGTTTTATTGGGTTTTCAAATTATCCTGCCTCATCTCGTCAACCACATGGACCCCCGCCATAGGCTGGTTCACCTCGATGGTTGCCTAGTGCGTGATATGATACGCCTCCGGCCAATGATGGGGCTCTGCTAACGTCGCCGCTATGAGAGGTAATGATGATGCAGCTTTTCGCGCAGACTTCGAAGATCTAACCCTGCCTCGAGGTCGATCGTGGCGGGCTCAGTATACGGAAGCGGCCGCCTTCCCACATTCCCCATGTCGTCCGCATAGAGATGTGGACAGGGATCAACCACGTGGGAGGTAGCACCCCTTTCGCCTTACCAGTGGGGCCTGCTTCGCCTCAGGGGTGAGGGGGCATCTGATGTGGCTGATCCAGCGCCATTAGAATAAAAGGTAACAGCAGCTAACGGAGGTCACCGCATCTCGACCCCGAGACCCCCTTCGGTCTCGGGGTGCACCAGCATCATCTCACCCCCGAGACCCCCTCCGGTCTCGGGGTGAGATCACCATATCTCGACCCGAGACCCCCTCCGGTCTCGGGGTACACCAGCATCATCTCACCCCCGAGACCCCCTCCGGTCTCGGGGTGAGGTCACCATGTCTCGACCCCGAGACCCTCCGGTCTCGGGGTGCACCAGCATCATCTCACCCCCGAGACCCCCTCCGGTCTCGGGGTGAGGTCACCATATCTCGACCTCGAGACCCCCTCCGGTCTCGAGGTGAGGTCACCATATCTCGACCCCGAGACCCCCTCCGGTCTCGGGGTGCACCAGCACCATCTCACCCCCGAGACCTCCTCCGGTCTTCGGGTGATGTCACCATATCTCGACCCCGAGACCCCCCCTTCGGTCTCGGGGTGCACCAGCACCATCTTACCCCCGAGACCTCCTCCGGTCTCAGGGTGAGGTCACCATATCTCGACCCTGAGACCCCCCTTTCGGTCTCGGGGTGCACCAGCATCATCTCACCCCCGAGACCCCCTCTGGTCTCAGGGTGAGGTCACCATATCTCGACCCCGAGACCCCCCTTTCGGTCTCGAGGTGCACCAGCACCATCTCACCCCCGAGACCTCCTCCGGTCTTGGGGTGAGGTCACCATATCCCGACCCCGAGACCCCCCTTCGGTCTCGGAGTGCACCAGCACCATCTCACCCTCGAGACCTCCTCTGGTCTCGGGGTGAGGTCACCATATCTCTACCCCAAGACCCCCCTTCGGTCTCGGGGTGCACCAGCACCATCTCACCCCTAGATCTCCTCGGTCTCAGGGTGAGGTCCCTATATCCCCACCTCGAGACCCCCTCGGTCTCGGGGTGCGCGGGCATCATCAACATTCAGCACGTGAACCAGCTTTCGAACCAAACGACAACTCTAGGCCACCTGGCGCACCCATGTGACTTGTCGTGCGCCTGTGGCTGCTTGCAGCCATGCCTCATAACGGTGTATGGTGCATTGTATGTGTCCCTGTGCATGACTATGCCCCGTTACAGTGTACGAATCACTACCACTTGCAACTGTGCGCGGTCATGTCAAGCAACGGTGCGCACCAAGTACAACCGCGGCTGCTAGACACCTATAAGGCTATATTGACAGGTAACGCGGGATGCCTTCGGTGCGCACAGTGATGGTACGATAGCAATCTTTTGAACAGAAAGATGGGACATTCGGATAGGTATAAAAACACGCGCCTGCGCTGTAAGTAGGGATTCGAACTCTGGTTTTCTAGCTTTCCTTTCTACTATCAAAAACCCTAACTGTCTCAGCTCCCTTCTGCTGAGCAGTTCTTGTCTGATTCCAAGTAACTAACTTGAGTGTCAGAGGGTTCCCACCGGAGCATCCGATCTCTGAGGACTTTTCTTGAAGGGGTCCGAAGAGAAGAACATCCATCTTATCCGATGCTTGAAGAAGATAACTTGGCGTCATTACTTTCCATGTGGAAAGAAGAGGATGCAACAGCCAACAACTTGAGCATTTCAGAACTTCTATGTCAATGATTGATATTTGAAGCCATGATGATAGTGACTAAATTTATTTAGTATTAGTGGTTAGTGGAACTATGACAGCGCTGGCAAAAAAAATTTCTATGTCAATGAGAAGAAGCTTGTCATAATTTGAGAATACTTAAAAGACTCATTAAATTTTCAAAAACGATAGGCCATCCAGATTAAGGGCAACGAATAAAGTGATCCGCTTAAAATTTACCACCGCAAGTAATATTTTAAGACCCTCAAACCAATGTATATCGCCATGTCAATATTCAAAGGCACCCATGGACGACCACCTTGTCGCTTTCGTGGCTTTCAATTCACTAAATTTTTAATCAGTCGGCAACGTTGATTTTTTTTATTTTTCTTTTGATAATCTTTGGCATGCATTTGTGCGAGCAAAAAAAAAAAAAAAAGCTATTGAGATTAAGTTTGGATCCATTAAAATAGAGCGCAAAGTTCTGCCTGATGGTAGACATCATGCTACTCAATTTCAGCCGGCGGTGATGATGACAAGTTGATTAAAAAAAAAATGATTACTGCTTGCGATCGGCACCTACGTACCAGCGCTGATACTCAAGGCCATTTTAAATTAAAAAAAATTATTGCAGTGTTTCTCGACATCGTATACAGGCTTTATTAAAGGGTCTGTGATGTCTCACAGCTTTCCCCTTTCTTTCTGACTATCAAGAGATCTTATATTGTGATACTACATTCTATATTGTGGACAACATTATAATCCAGAGAGAATGCTCACGGTTAAAAAGCCTAAACCATTGAGAAAGGTATCAACCCAAGCTCATAAATTGAAATAGTATCTTTTTTATTAGACAATTCGAGACTACGATAAACTTTTCTATCCAATTTCATAGTGTTCTTGTGTGAGGATCCAACATTATTAATAAAGGTACTCATGCCTAGTTTTGATGTCACTTATCACAAATTCATGGATCAAAAGTTTATACTGCAAGGAGCTGTTTGAAATGAAAGAAATTGGGCTTTTGAAAATCAGAGATTAATATTTCTTTTCTTGTTAATTATTAATATTTCTAAAATTAAGGATATGCAAAAATTTCTTTAAAAAAATTAATGATTCTTCCAACCTAAAATTATCAAAGGCTGATAAGTTTCCTTGAGAATCTGCATAAAATTGTTCATCGAGATTTATAAATCCATGTAGTACCTTTTTTATTGATTAACGTTAGACCTGTGGAAGCTCCTTTAAAAATAAAAACTACCGAATGCTTTTCCAGCCATGTCAATGGAGGATGGCAGCAAGTGTAGAGGGCCATTGCAAATGTGGATGATGCATGAAGGCGACGTTGATGGCAAAACCTTAGGAGACAGATCGATCGTCCAAGATGATCGATCGGAAAAATAAAACAGAAGAAAACAACTACTAAAGCGAGCTGTTCCAAGCCTTGCGTGCTGTAACATGTGGACAGACGCGCTGAAAGTCGTTGCCGTCCTCTTCAAGTGGGCAACTAACTGACAAATAGTGTGGATTTTTTTTCTCATTTCTTGCTTTTTCTACGGCATTTCCACTGGTCATCTTCATCTATACTTTTGGGACATGGTCTTCGAACCTCTTATATATATTAGCTATGAAGGATCCATATCTTACCTCACAGCTTCCCTTTCTTTTTGCGGTTTGAGAGATCCATCCTCCTCCTTTGATAGTCTTGACGAAATGGCAATGATCCTAAATGCCTTTGTGGGAAGATATGTTAACAAGCTTTCAGAATTTCTAGAGGGAGAGATGTCCATAATGCTGGGCGTGGAGGATGAGCTCAGAAGGCTTCAGAGGAGAATGGAGAGAATAAGTGGCTTTCTTGAATCTGCAGAGCGGAAGGGACTTTCAGAGGGAGACATCCGTATTTGGGTGAGGGAGTTCAAAGATGTCATGTATGATGCTGACGATATCATTGATCTTTGTGAGTTCGAGGGCAGAAAATTATTGGAAGGTCATCCGTCCATGGTATGTCATCCTTCATCTTTATTTTCCTGCTTCAGCTGCATCAACTTCCGATATGATATTGGTAGCAAAATTAGAAAACTCAATAACAGGCTAAAACAGATTGCAGAAGATGAATCAATATTACCTAAACTGGAACACTCTAAGCAAGATGTTCATGAGAGTAGAATAAATCATCGTCAGACTTTTCCTAATGAGGTTAAGTCTGATATCGTAGGGACACAAATTGAAGAGGCTACTCAGAATATTGTGGAGTCATTAATTAAAGAAGATAATAAAAGACATCGTGTTTTGGTGATTGATGGAATGGGTGGAATTGGCAAGACCACTCTTGCTTCTAACATTTACAACGATCAAAGGATCAAAGACAACTTTCCTATTCGTGCATGGGTCTGTGTTTCTAAGGATTTTTCAGAGATAAAGCTTCTCAAAGAGATGATTAGGAGCATAGAGAAGAGTGGGAACATGGATGGAAATTATAAGGAGGCTGAAACTAAGGCGGAGCTCATACCCTATCTTTCCTCTCTTCTTGTAAAAAGATTCTTTATTATATTAGATGATATGTGGAGTTCGGATGTATGGGAGGATTTGCTTAGATATCCTTTGGAAAGTGCAACAGCTAGTGGTAGGATTATCATCACCACTCGGAACAGAAATGTGGCAAGAAATACAAGAGCAGATATCCATCATGTTAGTAGAATGGATAATAACACTGGGTGGACATTACTTTGCAAGAAAGTCTTTGGAGATGATGATGTGGAGGAGGAGATCAATAATTTGAGAGAAATCGGGAGTAAAATTGTGGAAAAATGTGATGGTCTTCCTCTTGCAATCAAAACTATAGCAGGGGTTTTAATATTGAAAGAGAGAAGTAGCTTAGAATGGGATAAGGTTCTCAAAAGCGATACATGGTCAATGAGCCAACTTCAAGAAGAACTCCCAGGTGCTCTATTTTTAAGTTATCAAGATTTACCTTCGGATCTAAAACAGTGTTTTCTTTATTGCTCATTATATCCTGAGGACTTTATGATGGATCGGATGTATCTTATACGCTACTGGGTGGCTGAGGGTTTTGTAAAAGGAACACAAGGAGATACACTTATGGAAGATTTAGCAGAGGAATATCATACAGAGTTAATTAGAAGGAATCTTTTACAAGTAGTAGATGGGACTGAGGGCAGTTTTTGCACAATGCATGACGTGCTACGTTCCCTTGCTATCTTTCTGATAGGGGATGAGAGTACTTTCTGTAGCAATGAGCAATCACCTAACATAAATCCCTTGGTTAAACTTCGTCGCTTGTCAATGGTAAACATGAAGGAGAGACTCCCAATTGTGATAGCACAACAAAACTGTTTGAGGACTCTAATGCTCCGAAGGAGTCCCGGGATAAAGTTGATTGAGAATGAACTTATTGAGAAACTGTGTTTTCTACGAATCATAACCATAAATGACACAGGACTTGAGAGTGTTCCAGACTCACTAGGAAATTTGTTACACCTCAGGTCTTTAGATCTTGATCGGACAAAAATTAGAGAGCTGCCAGAGTCCATTGGGTGCCTTGTAAACCTGCAGATATTATGCGGTTGTAAATTCTTGCATAAACTTCCTAAGACCATTACAAAACTGTGCAATCTAAGATGCCTTCGGTTAGAAGAAACTCCACTGACTCATGTACCCAAAGGAATAGGCAAACTGAAACATCTTAACCATCTCCAAGGATTTGTGGTTGGCCATGAAGACACTGGTGCACCAGACGAGGAGGGGTGTGATCTGGATGAGCTAGGATCTCTGTCCCAGCTGAGAGTCTTGCAAATAGATAGGTTGGAGGTGGCAAAAGCAGGATTTCTGGCACTTGAAAATTGTCACTTTTTGAGGACATTGATTTTGCATTGTACAATAGAAGTTATTCAAGACGAAGCAATCCGGAGAATTAATGAGACATATGAAGAGTTCTCTCCGCCATCCGCCCTGCAGACGCTTGAGATCCATTACTTTTTTGGTACTGGATTTCCTAGATGGATGATGTCCCCTTCATTGGATGCCTCGTTTCCTAACCTGACAAGAATAGTGCTCTCTGATTGTACGTCATGCCGACAGCTACCTCCACTGGGCTTATTGCGCCAGCTGAAATTCCTTAGCATTCAAGGTGCAAATGCAATCACAACCATCGGACCTGAATTTCTTGGCCCCCGTGCATCATTGGCACCGACAGCATTTCCCAAGCTTCAAGTGCTAACGTTTGCATACATGGAAAACTGGGATGAGTGGTCCTTTGCTGCGGAGGGGGTTAGCGAAGAAAGAAGCGAAGCCCCTAAGTTGCTGCCCTGTCTCAGAAGCTTGAGTTTTTATTTGTCCCAAGCTGAGAGCTCTTCCAAAAAACCTACGGCATGCCATCAGTTTACAAGAACTGCTCATTAGTGATGTCGACAAGCTAACAGAAATCAACGATCTCCCCTCTCTGACAGAAGAGCTTTCAATTTGGGGAACTCCAATGTTGGAAAGGGTATCCAACCTTCCCTCATTGAAATATTTGAAAATAAATGATTGCCCGAGGTTGCAGCATGTGGAGAATCTCGATATGTTGCAATACTTGACACTGGATCTCTCAGAGAAGTCTACCACTAATGATGATGGACAGACACCACGCCTCCCGAAGTGGTTATTGGGGCTACTCGGCCAGCATCAAAATGCTCAAGCTTCTCTCCAGAATTTAAGAAAATTTCATTTGAAATGCAGCATGCCACTCCTTAAGACCTTTCTCAAGGATGGCCCCAATTGGCCCATTATTGAGTGGATCCCCGAGGTCATGATCGAATATTATGGACCGGACAACCACTTATATATTCAGTATAGCAAGGCCCCTTCCAACTTTGAAACCAACATTGGGGAATGAAAAGAATCAGACTAAAGCATGGATCTGCTATCACTTCTTCTTTGGCGAGGTAATTTCTCCTTCCATTGCATATTAGTTTCCATTTTTAATCTCTCTAGCACCTTTAAATTTGTTGGTATGTTGCTTATTATATGATAATATCTTCTCTTTCCCCAGGTACCACTGCTCGTATTTCTTTCTCAGAGACAGAGGACCAATATGCTTAGCATGTTGCCTTCTTTTGTTTGGTTTTGATTTTTGTGCTGAGTTTATTCTCTCGTCTCTCATATAATTGCTGTTTCCAGATGTTTTGATATATTTGTGATTTTGTTTCCCTTCATCGCTGATATTTGTTTCTCTTAATCTTGGAGACCAACTTGATTTTTTTTTCTTTTGAGAAAATAGAGAAGCCAAAAACTGGATCAACTTAATTAATTTTACGTACGTATCTGATCTTTCGGTAGGCTATGGATGGTATACAAGAATATTTTGGAAGCAAATGCATTAAGGATAAATACGGAGACTTCTGTCTGCATGGCTGTCCTTGATTGTGTGGAAATGGATAAACAAGAAGAAAATTTGCAAATCAGTGACATTGTGCACGAGACATGGAAATTCTTGCTTAGAAGAGGACTTCTGTTCTGCTTCACCTTTTAGAATTCTCGTGTTAAAGTGAACCTAAACATTGTACCTTTGAAATCCTTACAAAAAAAAAAAAAAAAGATAACGAGAGGCATATTGATCTATCATAAGATATTTATTCATGAAATAAAAAAAAAAAAACCGTGCAGTTGCTTCTCTTGAGGGCAATGTGTTGTGCATCGAAACTTCATTAAAATTAGAAAAAAGACAAAGCAAGAGTAAGATGACGGTGATGAGGAAAGGCGAACAATTTCTGGTTCTCGTAGCGACTAGCCGCTGAGCATCGATCCAAGGTGTCCAACCTCTGGAAGAGAGGTGCCCAGCTGGAGGAGACTCAATGCCTGTGGAAAAATGGCCGTGGCCTTCTTCAGAGGTAGGAACATGGAGCAAAAGTGTGAGGTGGTAGCCTCGAGTCGTCCATCCCCCTAGAGTTACTGGTTCTTAGAGGCCTTGGGCTCGCCACTTCAATGGATCTTCGACTTACGTTCACAAAGAATTGAATGCTTCAACTCCTCCACCGCAATTGAAAAAATAAATTTTTTTTTTTGATGAAATTGTTAATTTTTATACATCTTAATCAACTCTAATACCATTTATAATGCTCTATGACCATCTATTCATACTGGTTCAATTAATTTGAGTGACCGAATCTATGTAGCTAGCCTTAAAAATCTAAGTGCAAATTAATCAGTAGCAAATGACTTAAATTATAATTCTTCAAATCATTCTTTTTCATCTGATTTACACTACAATATCCCCTTCTTAGGCAATCCAATGTATGACTGCGTGGAGCTATTACAATAGTCGCCATGATTTCATGTTCTTATGGGCATAGATCACAGACATTATTTAGGCAATTAATGGCTAAAAAATTATAAAGTGCAACTGATCTCATCAGCATTTCGTGCAACATTTGAAATCTTTTTAAAATAGAATGTCACACTCAAATAAAATTTAATCTTTCTAAACATAATTGCCTAACAAGACTGTCAAGTGCGGAAATCACATCATGTGATTTCGTTCCAAACATTATGACGTTGGACTAAGCCTATAAATAGGATTTAGGTCCAAAGCCTAATATATAACAACTTATTTATCCTTTCTTTCATAAAGTTTCTCTATTCAAATTTATTCTGAGTGTCCAAGTCGCTGAGCATTTGAAGAAGCTTCTAGGCCACACCTCCAACTTGGTCGTGCTCATCGAAGGAGGCCTGGATTAAATGATTCATTGTATCTTAAAGGACAATTCACTTATAATCGGCACGAAGGAGCAAAATTAATCCTTTATTTTAATACTCATTAATCCTTAAGCATAATTATATTGATTATATTTTTTACTATTATATTTTATATCTTGATGTATGTGTGTGTATGAATGCAGGCGTATGAGTCAAGTTCCCACTTGGCTTAGGTTCATTATATTTTTTTTGAAATATTTTTGCAAAACCTTAGAAAGTTTAGGATCAGAAATGAACCATGGTTGGAGTGAAAAGCAACTAGATTAGATATGTTAGATTTCTAATGTCGATATGTATTAATAATTTAACTTGTCTTGATTCGCAATGTTATATAACATTTGAACTCTTTTTTTTTTTTGGCTACAATAGGAAAGTAAAACTCCCCCAAATTTATTAGAAGAAAAGTATCTACAAGTAAGATGGAACGTACAGAAGGTCGAGCAAGTGATAGAAAAGATTTCAAGAGAATACATCCCTTTGGAACCTCATCACTTTGTAAGCATGCCCAAGACTCAAAAAGAAGGAACCTACATGCTACAGCCTATTCTGATGAGGATTTCTTCAGCAAAAAAAAAAAAAAATTTAGAATTTCTTTTCTTTCAGACGTGTCACTAAGAAAAAAAAATGATTTGATCCCAAGCTCACCTCCATAGAGATGGATGAATTTACTTCTCCAAGACGTCCAGAGACTATTAATTTAAAAAATAATTAAATCATAGGTCTTGCATATACAAAGGATTATTTTTAAAGATTATGCAGCGATGCCATGTATTAAACTTAGATGGTGCGTTCTACCGCTGTGCAAATAAAATAGGGAGAAACGGAAGACGCAGGCCTTACCACCCCCAAGCCCCAATAACCTGGCCGGGACTCCTTTCCAAAGCAAACAAAATGACTTAATTGAAGAGCAACCACAAGTTGGTGAGATCCTTCTTGTACCCACATCAACTATTATTTTAAGTTCGAAGTGTTTCCTAATTCTTGGGCAAAAAAAGAAATTAGAAGAAAAGTTGTAATCTTTTATTAAGATTAGTAAAGTGCTCTCAGAATTTGCCCCTATGGTTTTTTCTTTCACATTGGAGGGGTTTTTCACGTAAATTTGGTATTTTTGTATGGTGTTTATTTTTATTCCGCATATTCTGCGATTGTGGTAGATCGGTATATTTTTCTGTGATTGTGCACGCATAGTTTTTTCATTAAAACATGTTCCGCATATTTGTTCTGAGGGTGATTGAGGGTGTATTCCAACAATTGTGGTATCAGAGCAAGGTTGCAAGCCCAGAATAAATTATTTGAGCGTGCCACAGATGGATTCTACCACTAATACTAGCAGGATGATTAGTCTCAATGGTAGTAATTGGTTGATTTGGAAACCAAAGATGATGGATCTCTTGTATTGCAAAGATTTAGCCAAGCCGATTGAGAAGATGGGAGAGAAGCCAGAAAAATATGATGATGAAGATTGGGCTACTATGGATAGAAAAGCAATCAGTGTCATCAGGCAATGGGTGGATGACACAGTATTCCATCATATTTCAAATGATACCTCAGCCTATGAACTATGGAAGAAGTTAGAAGGGTTGTATGAGAGGAAAACTGCCGGAAATAAAGCATACTTAATCAGAAAGCTTGTAAATCTGAAGTACAAGCCGGGAAAATCAATTGCAGAGCACCTAAATGAGATGAAGAGCATTATGAACCAGCTGGCCACAATGAAGATGCTTATGGAAGATGAACTTCAGGCGCTCCTGTTGTTGAGTTCTCTACCTGATAGTTGGGAGACACTGGTGGTGTCATTGAGTTACTCCGCCCCTGATGGAGTTATCACCATGAGTCAGGCTACTAGCAGCTTGCTCAATGAGGAGGAAAGAAGGAAGGGAACTGGAGAGTCTCAAACACAGATAGATGTACTTGTCATAGAGGGCAGAGGGAGATAGTTTACTAGAAAAGAAAACAACAAAGGTAGAAGCAAATCCAGACCAAGGAAGGAAATCGAATGCTACCATTGTCATAAGAAAGGACACTACAAAAGTGAATGTAGACTGCTAAAGAAGAAGAACAATGAAGGCGGTAAGGCAGAAGATAAGAAAGATAGAGAGGTAGCAGCAGTTGCCTCAGGAGAAGACATCATTCTATTTACAGAATGTGTTGATCAGTGCTTAGCCACCACATCAAATCAGGTTGATTGGGTGGTGGATACTGGAGCTTCTTATCATGCCACACCCCGGAGAGAGTTCTTCACATCCTACAGGATAGGTGATCTTGGTATGATCCGAATGGGAAACAATGGTGTTTCCAAAATATGTGGGATAGGAGAAGTAGTGGTCCAGACCTGTGAAGGCAGTAGATTGGTACTCAAAGAGGTTAGACATGTTCCAGATCTCACGATGAATCTCATCTCAGCAGGCAAGCTAGATGAAGAGGGATATGTTAGCCAGTTTGGGGGAGATCAATGGAAGTTAATCAAAGGTGCTATGGTGATTACCAAAGGATAGAGATCATGCACATTATACAAGTTGCAGTCCAGTTTGGTTAGGGAGAGGTATGCGCAGCAGAGCATGATACTGCAGATTTGTGGCACAAGAGATTAGGCCATATTGGCGGAAGGGATTACAAACTCTCGTCAGGGCAGGGGTCTTACCAGAGATACAGGACAGAGTTCTCAGTGATTGTACCCACTGTGTGGTGGGTAAGCAGCACAGGGTGACATTTTAGAGTAGCTCCAAGAAGAAGACTGGCCTTTTGGAGCAAGTGTACTCAGATGTGTGCGGACCCATGAGGGAGAAGACCTTAGGAGGAGCCTCATATTTCGTCACATTTATAGATGATGCTTCCAGAAAGGTGTGGGTTTTTGTTTTAAAGTCCAAGGACCAGGTGGCAGCAGTTTTTGAGTTTTTTCACAGGCTTGTGGAGAGGCAGACAGGAAAGAAGTTGAGATGCATTCGTACAGACAATGGGGGAGAGTACATAGGAGTCTTTCACCAGTACTGCAGAGCACAAGGCATCAAACATGAGCAAATAGTGCCAAAGACTCCACAGGAGAATGGAGTAGCTGAGAGAATGAATAGGACAATAGTGGAGAGAGTCAGGTGCATGCTCTCCCAGTCCAAGTTGCCCAAGAGCTTTTGGGGGGAGGCAGTCCAGACAGCATGTTATTTGATAAATAGATCTCCCTTATCAGCTCTAGATGGAGAGGTGCCAGAGAAGGTGTGGACAGGCAAGAATGTCAGATATGATTATCTAAGGATTTTTGGCTGCAGGGCATTTGTGCATGTGCCTAAGGATGAGAGGACAAAGTTAGATGACAAGACAAGACAATGTATCTTTCTGGGGTTTGGTGATGAGCAGTTTGGCTATAAGCTATGGGACCCAGTTGATAGGAAGGTAGTCAGGAGCAGAGATGTCATATTCTATGAGGATCAAACCATAGAAGACATCAAGAGGGCAGAGCATCAGTCTGAGTCAGATATTTATGGCCCAGTAGATATAGAGCCTGTCAGTCCTCCAGCAGTTCATGCAGATGAGCCAGAGAAACAGCCAGTACAGGGTGCAGATGAGCAGCAGCCTACACCTATTGAGGATACAGATCAGGAGATTCAGATCCCTGAGGAGGAGCTACCGACAGAGGTGAGGAGATCCACGAGAGCAAGGCAACCATCTAGTCGGTATTCAGTGCATGAATATATCATGTTGACAGATGCAGATGAGCCAGAGTCATATGAGGCGGCCCATGTCAGTGAGCAGCGGGAGCAGTGGTAGAGAGCTATGCAGGAGGAGATGGACTCTCTTCTGCATAATCATACATATGACTTGGTAGCTAGGCCCAAGGGAGAAAGGTACTCAGAAACAAGTGGGTCTACAAGGTAAAGGCAGAAGAGAAAAGCTCATAGCCTAGATATAAAGCACGACTAGTTGTGAAGGGCTTTGCACAAAAGAAGGGAGTTGATTTCGATGAGATATTTTCTCCAGTAGTGAAGATGACCTCAATCAGGACGGTGTTAGGATTGGCAGCTAGCATGAACATGGAGGTAGAGTAGTTGGATGTGAAGACAGCATTCTTGCACGGTGACTTAGAGGAAGAGGTCTATATGGAGCAGCCTGAAGGTTTCAAGGTGAAAGGCAAGGAGCACATGGTGTGCAGACTCAGAAAGAGTCTGTATGGTCTCAAGCAGGTGCCCCGGCAGTGGTACAGAAAGTTTGAGGCTTTCATGGTATAGGTTGGTTATAAAAGAACAACCACAGATCATTGTGTCTTCATTAGAAGGTTCCCTGGAGGTGATTTTATCATCCTTCTCTTATATGTGGATGATATGTTGATTGTTGGGCAGGACTCCAGCAAGATTGCCACACTGAAGAAGGAGTTAAGGAAAGCTTTTGATATGAAGGATATGGGGCCAGTGAAACAAATATTGGGGATGCATGTATTCAGGGATAGACAAGCATGCAGGTTATGGTTATCCCAGAAGAAATACATAGAGAAGGTGCTTAGAGATTCAGCATGAGCAATGCCAAGTCAGTGGCATGTCCACTAGCTGGACACTTCAAGTTGAGTTCAGAACAGAGCCCAGCCTCAGAGGAAGAGAAGCAGGAGATGAAGAGAGTCCCTTATGCCTCAGCTGTGGGTAGTCTTATGTATGCTATGGTCTGTACCCGACCAGACTTAGCATATGCAGTTGGCTTAGTGAGCAGGTTCCTAGCGAATCCAGGAAAGGAGCATTGGGCAGCAGTCAAGTGGATCATGAGGTACTTGAGAGGTACAACTAGCTTGAGTCTTTGTTATGGACAGGGAGAACCTGTGTTACAGACATATACAGATGCAGATATGGTAGGAGATGTCGACTCCAGGAAGTCCACATCCGGTTACTTGGTTACATTTGCAGGAGGTGCAATTTCATGGCAGTCCAAGTTACAGAAGTGTGTTGCACTATCGTCCACAGAGGCCGAGTACATAGCAGTGACAGAAGGATGCAAGGAGATATTGTGGCTGAAGAGATTTCTTCAGGAGCTGGGTGTTAGACATGATACTTATGTGGTCTATTTTGACAATCAGAGCACTATTCACCTGAGCAAGAATCCGACTTTTCACTCCAAGTCGAAGCACATTGATATGCGTTATCACTGGATCAGACAGGTCCTAGAAGAGAAGCAGTTACTGTTGGAGAAGATCCATACAGATGATAATGGGCTAGATATAATGACAAAGTCATTACCTATCAAGAAGGTTGAAGCTTGTAGAAAGAAAGCAGGCTTGGTGGATTTCCCCACGTAGTCGGAAGGGGGAGATATTGTTGGGTGCTCCCTCCACGTGGGGAGGGAACCGGCCCATGATAACAAATTGCATCACAGTTTGTTACGGAGTTGTTTTCAAAAAGGGAAAAGAAACCCGAAAATAAAGTAGGGGAGAGAGATCCGTATGTGGTAGATACGAGAGAAGAAAAATCCCAGATTAGGAGGAGAGAGCTGTGCACGGCCTGAGAGAGATCCAGAGAAGCCCAGGCTTGGAAGAAATCCTGTGCAACCTCAGGAGGTCGATACAAATGAGTCTGAGAGCAGATTTGGGGTTACGGAAGAGCAACCACAAGTTGGTGAGATCCTTCTTGTACCCACATCAACTGTTATTTTAAATTCGAAGTGTTTCCTAATTTTTGGGCAAAAAAAGAATTAGGAGAAAAGTTGTAATCTTTTACTAAGATTAGTGAAGTGCTCTCGGAATTTGCCCCGTGGTTTTTTCTTTTCACATTAGAGGGGTTTTCCACGTAAATTTGGTGTTTTTGTGTGGTGTTTATTTTTATTCCGCATATTCTGCGATTGTGGTAGATCGGTATATTTTTCTGTGATTGTGCACCATAATTTTTTCATTAAAACATGTTCCGCATATTTGTTCTGAGGGTGATTGAGGGTGTATTCCCAACATTAATTACAGATGCAACAGCTTCTCTGCAGCAACTTCCACCAATGAGCGCTACTTACAGCATAGGAAAGGAAAAACCTGAGGCAAGCCCAAGTTAGTCCTTCGAGTGTTTGAAAATTGTCAATACCTTCAAAACACCCCTCTAAAAGGAAAAGAAAGAAAAAATAGAAATACGAGGAAAGGAAAGGGAGGCAAACAAACATAACACTAAATCCAAGTACTGAGCTGAAGGTAGATCCCTTTGCCATAGCCCATGCCAGCAAGGGAAGGACGGACTTAGCTGTTCATTTGCAAGCACCCCAACTTTTGTTGAACATACAATCCCCTGAATCAAAGTGATCCACTCCTTTCATCAACCAAAAAAATCCCATTCCGTATGGTCATTGTTGCTGCGAATTTCTGTTCTTCGACTTAGGAACGAGGTTGCAGTACACGTCAGGGTCCAGATGCATTCTCTTATCCTTGGGGACCTGCAAAATAACATCCCATCGCAGAAAAAGAGGTGGGCGATTATCGCGAAGGACCCTCTGACGCTCAAGTCAGTGGATAATTCATAGCTTCAGATGTAAGAAGAAGGTTTTCTGAAGAGAAGAGTAAAGGGGGTTGAGTTCTTACATAAAGATTCCTCCCCTAGGGCTCTTGGGGCCCGATATTTATAGGAAGAGGATTTGGTAAGCTGCTACCTGATTTCAGAGATCTGTTGTGCAAGTTAAGAGGCGATAACGTCAGAATGACGTATACCTTATTAGGAGGATTTGTGTTTTTGTGAATCATAAAGGAGAGCCATATCAGGCTCCCGTTTCCTCTTATGGAGGATTGCTTTGTGTTGACCCAATTATTGATTTTGATGATTAATAAAAGATTTGAGTATATTCATTTTATTACTAATAGATTTAACAAGTATTTTAGGGTTTAAAAATCTTTGATCAATTAAAAGACATAAAGAAACATGTTTTGAATCAATTGCCAAAAGAAAGTTTCAAAATTCAGAGCCTGGAGTCGACACCTAGGAGATCTAGAGCCGACCCCATGGCCAATCAAATGTCTTTCTGATTTTTGGAACAGTCCGGAGCTGACACCCAGAGTTTCGAAGCCAACACCCAAAGTTTCAGAGTCGACACTTACAGTGTCTGGAGCCAACTCCGATGCGGGAACAGAACGCGTGTTTTTTGACTTCTTTGGAACCGACACTTACAGTCTTTTGGAGCCGACTCCTCAACGAACTCTTTACTTTCTATTTTTGGATAACCACCTAGAGCCGACACCTGAAAAGTTGGAGCCGACTCCAACCTGTCAGGAACGGATTTTTAAAATGCCAGATCAGCTCAAACGGTAATATTTTCATTTCACCTAACTTCTA
The DNA here is from genome assembly GCA_900491605.1 of Calamus simplicifolius. Taxonomy (NCBI): domain Eukaryota; kingdom Viridiplantae; phylum Streptophyta; class Magnoliopsida; order Arecales; family Arecaceae; genus Calamus; species Calamus simplicifolius. The sequence goes on along the minus strand of UESW01003182.1, from coordinate 63,142 downwards.
ACGGATATATTTTGTATGGACAAACTTTTCAGGTACATTCCAACGGCTAGTTTCTCACCAAAAATATGGATTAAGAGAAATCTATAAAAAGGGGAACGCTCATTTGAAAAAGAAGAAGAGGGAAAAATAGAGTGAAAACAAATCAAAAATCCGAGAAGTCTTGAGCTTGAAATCAAAGAGAAAAGAGTCCAAGTTCAAATCCATCTACTCCAGAAAGATCAAAGAGAAATCCAAGGCATTCAAAATCAAAAATCGAAGGATTTCTCAAAAAGAAGAAAAAGAAGTCAAAAGCCCTGTTATGTGATTTTCAACTTCTCATCCGCAACATTTGCAAAGAATCCGAGCTGAGGCCTGATTCAACATCTCCAAAGAGAAGAGGAAAAGAAGAAAAGAAGAAAAGCTCAAATCCAATTTGCTTCAAACAGGCTTTTCTAAACCTTGTTCATTTACATTGAATATTTGCTCATTTAAGGAGCTGTTTGTTATTGTAAACACTTTTCTTACTTGTTTTTGCTAATTCAATCAGGGGGATTGAATTAGTGGAGGTAGTATACCTCGGGGCAAGCTAGATTAGCTTGTGTTTGGGTTTTGTGCTGGTGAGCCCGAAAACCAGCTGGGTTCGTTGTGATCCCGGGAAAACAACAAGTTTGAGTTGTGAGCTTGTAAAACAACTCGACTGTAATCAAGAGATTATAGTGTGGACCCAAGTGGATCTTGGGAGTGGACGTAGGTGTTGGATACACCGAACCACTATAAAATATTTGTGTTTGCCGTGCTTTGATTGTCTCTCTCTCTATCTCTTTGTTTGTGATTAATATTCGCTTTGCACTTAATTTTATTTATCTCAAAGCCAATCGTTTCAAAGGTTAAATTTTTTAAGAACCCAATTCACCCCCCCCTCTTGGGTTGCCATCTGGGCCAACAATTGGTATCAGAGCAAGTGCTCATTTGAATTTGATCTCACGATCAAGAGCTAAAGATCCAAATGGCAAGCTCAAGTGGTTCATCTTTTTGAAGGTCATTCTACGAATAGACCTCCTTTATTTAATGGAACTAATTATTTATTGGAAAGCTAGAATGAGAATATTCATTCAAGCACTTGACTATGAATTGTGGGGTATCATAATTAATGGACCTAGTACACCCACACACAGAGTAGATACTATTGTTCCTAAGCCCGAAAGGGATTGGAATGAAATGATAGGAAAATGGCACAACTTAATGCTAAAGCCATGAATGTTTTATATTGTTCATTAGATGCTAATGAATTTAATCGAATCTCTACATGTAATTCCGCAAAGAAATTTGGGATAGATTAGAGGTTACCCATGAGGGTACAAACCAAGTTAAAGAATCAAAGATTAATATTTTGTGCATAAATATGAATTGTTTAGCATGGAACAAACTGAAACCATCACATGCATGTACACATAGATTCACTGAAACCTATACTAACTCTGAACTTGTTCGCAAAATTCTTAGGTCACTTCCAAGATCATGGGAAGCGAAGGTGACAGCATCCAAGAAGCCAAAGGACTAAACTTTACCTTTGGAGGAGCTTCTTGGATCCTTGATGACTCATGAGCTAACAATGAAACAACATCAAGAGGAGGAAGTCAAGAAGAAGAAGACAATTGCCCTCAAAGCTGCAGAAAGTGAGGAGAGCAGCGATGATAGTGATGATGATGAAGAGACAGCACTCCTTGCTAAAAATTTAAGAAATTATGCAAAGAAGGAGACCCTTCCACAAGAAGAAATTTGGAACAAAAATGGAAGGAGAAAAGAGAAAGAGAAGGACAAAGAAAAAGAGAAAGAGCCCTTAATTTGTTATGAGTGTAAGAAACCAGGGCATTTAGATATGACTGTCCTCAATTAAAGAAAGTCTACAAGAAAAAGAAGAAGGCGTATGTTGCAACTTGGAGTGATAGTGAAGAATCCTCTTCCGAGGAAGAACAAAAGGAAGTTGCCAACATTTGCTTTATGGCGAACGACGACGAGGTAAGTCTGAAACCCTTATGATGATTTTACATTTGATGAATTATTGAAGCTTTCAATGAATTAATAAGTGATTTTAAGGTTTTGAAAAAGAAAACAAATCTTTAAAAATTGATAATTTAAATCTTGCCAAAGAGAAGGATAAATTAGTCCATGAAGTTGAAAAATTGAAATCAGAAAATGAAGTTTTGATGAAGAAAAAGGATCAATTTCCAAAGAAAATGATAGATTAAAGAAGGAAGTTGAAAAATATAAAAATATTATTGATAAATTTATATAGTTCTGAAAAACTTAATTTATTTTGAGTAATCAAAGAGCTATATTTGATAAGGCTGGATTAGGTTATAGACCTAACATAAAACAAAAATATGTCAAAAACTTTTTAGAAAAAACAAGATAAAGATGAAGTTTTATGTCATTATTTAACAAGAAAGGCATAAATCCTATGAATGTAATGCAAGAAAAAGCAACAAGAAATTAATTGCTAAAGGAAAGAAAATATGGGTTCCAAAAGGAACAATCTTTATTGCTACTAACCATGAAGGACCCAAGAAAGCTTGGGTACCTAAACATAAGTTTGATCATTTTTGCAGGAGTGTCTTGCGGCCAAAAGATCAAAGCGAAAGTGGTATCTTGATAGTGGCTGCTCAAGACACATGACGGGTGACAAAGATCAATTCATCACCCTTGAAAGAAAAGAGGAGGAGTTGTTACGTTTGGTGATAATGGCAAAGGCCAATCATGGGCCTTGGTAAAATTCAAATAACTCCCTCCACATTTATTGAAAATGTACTTATATGTTGATGGTTTGAAGCATAATCTAATTAGTATTAGCCAATTGTGTGATAAAGGTTTAAAGTATCATTTGAAGCTTCTATTTGCACTTCTAATCCCATTGATAATAGCATTGTATTTACTGGAAATAGAAATGGCAATGTATACTTGATTGATTTAGACAATTTATCTACTGAGTAATCATTGCTTAGTTGCTAATAATGCTAATATAAATGAGATTGGATGGTTATGGCATCGTAGATTAGGTCATGCAAGCACACACCTAATTTCAAAATTAATTAAATGGATTTAGTAAAAGGTCTTCCACAACTAGATTTTGAAAATAACAAAATATGTGATGCATGTCAATTTGGAAAACAAACTAGAAAGTTCTTTCAAATCTAAAAATGTTGTTTCAACTTCTAGGCCACTTAGAGCTACTTCACATGGACCTTTTTGGACCAACTAGAACCACAAGTCTAGGAGGAAAGAAATATGGTCTTGTGATTGTAGATGATTATTCTAGATACACTTGGGTATTGTTTTTAGCTCACAAAGATGAGACTTTCTCGATATTCCTGAAATTCTTCAAGAAAGTCACAAATGAGAAAAACACTACCATAGTGTCTCTAAGAAGTGATCATGGAACTGAATTTGAAAATCACTTATTTGAAAACTTTTGCATTGAAAATGGCATTAATCATAATTTTTCAGCACCTAGAACACCACAACAAAATGGAGTTGTAGAAAGAAAAAATAGGACTTTAGAAGACATGGCCCGTACCATGCTATGTGAAAGCAACCTACCAAAGTACTTTTGGGGAAGCTATAAACACGGCATGTTACATTCTTAAATAGAGCCTAATAAGACCAATCCTTAAGAAAACACCTTATGAACTATGGAACAATAGAAAACCAAACATAAATATTTTCATGCATTTGGTTGTAAATGTTTCATTCATAATAATGGTAAAATAATTAGGAAAATTTGATGCTAAATCTGATGAAGGAATATTCTTAGGATATTCAACAACTAGTAAAGCCTATAGAGTATTTAACAAGAGAAACTTAATTGTTGAAGAATCATTCATGTAGTTTTTGATGAATCTTTAGCATCTAGTTCTGAAAAGATTGATGATGAGGAAGATACAAACATAATTAGAAAAGATCTTGAAAAATTAAATATGATGTATCTTCAGATCATGAACAAGAAGCTAAAGATAATGATTCACCTAAGGTTGATGATGTTGATGCAAATCATAATGATGTAGATCTTCCTAGAGATTGGAGATATGCCTATAGTCATCCAAAGGAATTGATTATAGGTGATCCATCTCAAGGAATAAGAACTAGATCATCAATGAGAAATATAGTAATCATCTTGCATTTGTATCTCAAATTGAACCTAAAACTATTGAAGAAGCTGAAAAAGATAATAATTGGATGTTAGCTATGCAAGAAGAATTAAATCAATTTACTAGAAATAATGTATGGACCCTTAGTAGAAAGACCTAAAGATCATTCTGTTATAGGATCAAAATGGGTATTTAGAAATAAATAGATGAAAATGGCATAGTAATTAGAAACAAAGCTAGATTAGTTGCAAAAGGATATAATCAAGAAGAAGGTATTGATTTTGATGAAACCTTTGCACCTGTAGCTAGATTAGAAGCCATTAGATTATTACTTGCATTTGCATGTCATATGAATATCAACTTATTTCAAATGGATGTTAAAAGTGCATTTTTAAATGGATTTATAAATGAAGAAGTTTTTGTTGAACAACCACCAGGTTTTGAAGATCATGAATTTTCAAATCACGTTTTTAAATTGCACAAAGCACTATATGGTTTGAAACAAGCACCTAGAGCTTGGTATGATAGATTAAGTAAATTTTAATTGAAAATGATTTTACAAGAGGAAATGTTGATAAAACACTATTTTTGAAAAGAAAAGTAAAGATTTATTAGTAGTACAAATATATGTTGATGATATTGTATTCGGTGCTACTAACAATCTTATGTCAAGAATTTGCTAAGTTAATGCAGGGTGAATTCGAAATGAGCATGATGGGAGAACTCAACTTCTTCCTTGGACTCCAAATCAAACAAAGCAAAGAGGGAATTTTCATCAACCAAACAAAATACACAAAAGAACTTCTCAAGAAGTTTGGTATGGAGTCAATTAAACCCCTTGGAACACCAATGAGTCCTTCATGCAAGCTGGACAAAGATGAAGAAGGTAAGAAAGTTGATCAAAAATATTATCGAGGTATGATCGGATCTCTTCTTTACTTAACAGCAAGTAGACCAGATATAATGTTTGCTGTTTGTTTATGTGCTAGATTTCAATCTGAACCTAAAGAATCTCATTTAATTGCTGTTAAAAGAATCTTAAGATATCTAAGTGGAACTAAAAATGTAGGTTTATGGTATTCTAGAGACTCAACATTAAATTTGATTGCATATTCTGATTCTGATTATGCTGGATGTAAATTAGATAGAAAAAGCACAAGTGGTGCATGCCAATTCTTAGGAAGTAACTTAATCTCATGGTTTAGCAAAAAGCAAAATTCGGTTGCATTATCAACTGCTGAAGCAGAATATGTTGCAGCTGGAAGTTGCTGTGCTCAAATCCTATGGATTAAGCGACAACTTGAAGACTATGGTATCACACTTGATAAACACTATAAGATGTGATAATACAAGTGCAATAAATTTAACTAAAAATCCAATTCAACATTCAAGAACAAAACACATTGAAATTAGATATCACTTTATAAGAGAACATGTAGCTAATAATGAAATTTGTCTTGATTATGTTAATACTGAAGAACAATTAGCTGATATATTTACAAAACCCTTGAGTGAAGAGAGATTTTGTTATCTTAGAGGTGAATTAGGGATTTGTGACCCTTTGGAATGATTTTGAAACTTTAAGGAATGACTATCTAGATTTCATTAATTTCTTAAATTCTTTCATAATTTTAAGGAAATTTATCTAGTCATTCAATTTGATTCTTCATATTCCAAAGATTTTTCAAAATTTATTGATTATTTTGACAAGTTTCAGATGTTTGAAACTCATTATTTTTTTCTGAAACTGTCAGTGGAGTCGACACCTCTTCTGTGTCGCTCTCGGTCCTTGACCTTGGAGCCGACACCCGTATAAGTGGAGCCGACTCCAGTTCGAGCGCTAACTGTGTTAGTGACTTGGAGTCGACACCCGACTTTGCGGGAGTCGACACCTGGGGGTCCCAAGTTGATTTATTAGGGCAGAGTCGACACCTCCGTCATTTCCATCTTTTCAATCCCTTCCAAACTCCAAACTCTCTCAAAACTTCCCCAAGCCAAATTCTCCTCAAATCGAACATTCCCAAGGACTCAATGGCACCAAAGCGGAGAGGATCAGTTCTTGGAGCGCCCGTGACCACCGAAAAGCACGGCGAGGCGTCCCGTCCGCGAGCCGTCTCCAAGCGAAGATTCCTCTACTCCTTCGGATAATCCTGGTCCCTCATCTCCTCAGGTAGACACCTTAGCCGGAGAGTATTACAATGGGTAGGAAAGTTGATTTTGAATTTTTGAGTCCGAGGGTTTTTCAATTGGAAATCAAATAAAGAGCTGGGATGGGACAAAGTTGTTCATTGGATGTTCCCACCTATCCGGCCCTAGTAAGGAATTTTACTTCAATTTGTCAAGAGGAGACGGTGGGATGAGTTCTGTTAGAGGAAAAGAGTCACCTTACTTTTCAAAATTAGGAAATCTTCTGAGCATTCCTATCACTGGATTAGCAGCTGATATTCATAGTGAGAGGTCTGATGCACTATCAAGGATGTTGGGGAGAGTTTCTGAATTTGAAGAAATTAGGGCAAATCAGTTGCCCTTGGAGCTTAGGTTACTTCACAATATCTGCAGTAGGATTTTATTCCCTAAGACTGGCCGATTTGAGTATGTCTCGGAGCGAGACATTGTGTGATGGACAGTGTTTTGACAGGTCAGCCTATTAACCTTGCTGCATGATGATTTTCTACATGGCCGAGGGGAGGAAAAAGGAGATCTTCACTGCCCTATGGTATGATTCTAACTATGGTCTTCAGGAGCCAAGGAATTATGATTTCTGACATGAGCCTTCAAAGAACCTTAGGCATACTGATTATTATAGTTTGGCTACTTGCACCGGATGGGCTTTGTTAAGATTAATGGAAATGGGAAAGGAAAGGCAGTCTGGATGAGAGAGCCCCTGAGCTTAGATCTTCTGCACCATCTGAGGCTGGTCCTTCTGCGAGGCATCCTTCTCCAGAGCCAGCAGTTGCTCCTGCTCCTGCTCCTGCTCCAGTTCCTGTTCAGCTACCTATGTCTTCTGTCGGATTTTCAGATGTTCAGTTAGAGCAACTCAAAGAGTTTATTTGCTGCTCAAAAGGAAGAAATGAAGACAGAGTTTGATAGTCAGTTTATGAATTTGAAAGAGACCCTTTACTTTTGGATGATCGCATTAGTAAGATTGAATCCACTCTTGGTTCCTCTGCTGAATCCTTAAAGACTGATCTCAAGAACATATTTGAAGAACTTAAGGATATTTGTGGAGACTCAGAAACCTACTCCAAATGCAATGCTGAGCTTCAGAAGATTATGACTGCATGTGCATTTGTTGATAGAAGATTAAAAGAATTTGTAGGGACTCAGAGTGAAGGGATGGAAAAATTTTAGAACATTTACAAAGGATTATTAGAACTAATCTGTGATTATCATGTAATGAAGTATAGGTTTTTGATTCAATGAAGTATAGGCTGTTGTTTGATGTTTTATCTTGAAATCTTAATGTAATGATGTATAGTTTGATGTTTGACAAAGTTCAATTTCATTTTGTAATGCTTGACTCTTATCAGATACTTAATGAATATCTTTTGATCATTGAAAAATTGTTTGATCTATCAATTTTGTCATTTTACTTAACTCTTCTTGATCTTTTTGTTGATTACAAAAAAGGGGGAGAGTTATGTAGTTATGTCGTATATGCATTGAATGTAAAAAATCATATATGCATTGTAAAACAAAAAGAGAAACATTGGTTTAAATAAGCATAGTTAAAATTGATATATCTATTTTTGGTATCAAACACTATATTTTCAGCTAAAAGGAAGCACAATTGTTAAATTGAACTTCATAGGGGGAGCTACCTTATTCAGGGGGAGCTTACCTGTGAGGATCACATATTGAAAATTTTGATTTGAGAACTCTATTGTTTACTCATGCATATACTCAATGTTTTTATAATCATCAAAAAGGGGAGATTGTTGACCCAATTATTGATTTTGATGATTAATAAAAGATTTGAGTATATTCATTTTATTACTAATAGATTTAACAAGTGTTTCAGGGCTTAAAAATCTTTGATCAATCAAAAGACATAAAGAAACGTGTTTTGAATCAATTGCCAAAAGAAAGTTTCAAAATTCAGAGCCTGGAGTCGACACCTAGGAATCTGGAGCCGACCCCATGGCCAATCAAATGTCTTTCTGATTTTTGGCACGGTCCGGAGCTGACACCCAGAGTTTCGGAGCGACACCCAAAGTTTCGGAGTCGACACTTACAGTGTCTGGAGCCGACTCCGATGCGGAACAGAACGCGTTTTTTGACTACTCTGGAGCCGACACTTACAGTCTTTTGGAGCCGACTCCCGAATGTGGCGAGTCGACACTCAACTTTTTGGAGCCGACTCCTCAACGAACTCTTTACTTTCTATTTTTGGATAACCGACCTGGAGCCGACACCTGAAAAGTTGGAGCCGACTCCAAACGGATTTTTAAAATGCCAGATCAGCTCAAACGGTAATATTTTCGTTTCACCTAACTTCTAACGATATATTTTGTATGGACAAACTTTTTAGGTACATTCCAACGGCTAGTTTCTCACCAAAAACATGGATTAAGAGAAATCTATAAAAGGAGAGAACGCTCGTTTGAAAAAAAAGAAGAGGGAAAAATAGAGTGAAAATAAATCAAAAATCTGAGAAGTCTTGAGCTTGAAATCAAAGAGAAAGAGTCCAAGTTCAAATCCATCTACTCCAGAAAGCTCAAAGAGAAATCCAAGGCATTCAAAATCAAAAATCGGAGGATTTCCCAAAAAGAAGAAAAAGAAGCCAAAAGCCCTGTTCTGTGATTTTCCAACTTCTCATCTGCAACATTTGCAAAAAATCCGAGCTGAGGCCTGATTCAACATCTCCAAAGAGAAGAGGAAAAGAAGAAAAGCTCAAATCCAATCTGCTTCAAACAGGCTTTTCTAACCTTGTTCATTTACATTGAATATTTGCTCATTTAAGGAGCTGTTTGTATTGTAAACACTTTTCTTACTTGTTTTTGCTAATTCAATCAGGGGGATTGAATTAGTGGAGGTAGTACCTCGGGCAAGCTAGATTAGCTTGTGTTTGGGTTTTGTGCTGGTGAGCCCTGGAAAACCAGCTGGGTTCGTTGTGATCCCGGGGAAAACAACAAGTTCTGAGTTGTGAGCTTGTAAAACAACTCGACTGTAATCAAGAGGATTATAGTGTGGACCCAAGTGGATCTTGGGAGTGGACGTAGGTGTTGGATACACCGAACCACTATAAAATCTTTGTGTTTGTCATGCTTTGATTGTCTCTCTCTCTCTCTATCTCTTTGTTTGTGATTAATATTTGCTTTGCACTTAATTTTATTTATCTCAAAGCCAATCGTTTCAAAGGTTAAATTTTTTAAGATCCCAATTCACCCCCCCCCCCTCTTGGGTTGCCATCTGGGCCAACATTTGGGAAGGAGTTCAGAGTTCTTCATGATTCAGTGATTTGATAGCCGACATATTCGGGAGCCGAGGATCGACTAAAGAAGAGGGTCGAT
>UESW01003182.1:29136-50558 GCA_900491605.1 Calamus simplicifolius | reverse complement strand
AATTGATCTTTGAGTATGATTAAAAATCATTGATTTGAGAATCAATTTGATATGAGTTCTAGATAAAATTTCCTTAAGATTTTGAGAATTTGAAAGAATTCTAGATATATTTCCTTAAGTTTCAAAATTTATTCAAAAGGATTACAAATTCCTAATTCTCCTCTAAGATATTCAAACTTTCTTCACTTAGGGGTTTTGTAAAGATGTCAGCTAATTGTTCTTCAGTGTTTACATAATCTAAACAAATTTCATCATTAGCTACATGTTCTCTTATAAAATGATATCTAATTTCTATGTGTTTTGTTCTTGAGTGTTGAATTGGATTTTTAGTTAAATTGATTGCGCTAGTATTATCACATTTATGGGTGTCTTATTAAGTTTGATACCATAGTCTTCAAGTTGTCGCTTAATCCATAGGATTTGCGCACAGCAACTTCCAGCTGCTACATATTCAGCTTCAGTAGTTGATAATGCAACTGAATTTTGCTTTTTGCTAAACCATGTGATTAAGTTACTTCCTAAGAAATGGCATGCACCACTTGTGCTTTTTCTATCAATTTTACATCCGGCATAATCAGAATCTGAATATGCAATTAGGTTTAATGTGGAGTCTCTAGAATACCATAAACCTACATTTTTGTTCCATTTAGATATCTTAATATTCTTTTAACAGCTATTAAATGTGATTCTTTAGGTTCAGCTTGAAATCTAGCACACAAACATACTGCAAACATTATATCTGGTCTACTTGCTGTTAAATAGAGAAGGGATCCGATAATACCTCGATAATACTTTTGATCAACCTTCTTACCTTCTTCATCTTTGTCTAGCTTGCATGAAGGACTCATTGGTGTTCCAAGGGGTTTCATTGTTTCCATACCAACTTTTTGAGTAGTTCTCTTGTGTACTTGGTTTGGTTGATAAAATTCCCTCCTTGCATTGTTTGATCTGGAGTCCAAGGAAGAAGTTGAGTTCTCCCATCATGCTCATCTCGAATTCTCCCTGCATTAACTTTGCAAATTCTTGACAGAGAGATTCGTTAGTAGCACCAAAAATAATGTCATCTACGTATATTTGTACTACAAGTAAATCTTTACTTTTTCTTTTTAAAAACAAAGTTTTATCAACATTTCCTCTTGTAAAATCATTTTCTATTAGAAATTTACTTAACCTATCATACCAAGCTCTAGGTGCTTGTTTCAAACCATATAAAGCTTTGTGCAATTTAAAAACGTGATTTGAAAACTCGTGATCTTCAAAACCTGGTGGTTGTTCTACATAAACTTCTTCATTATAAGTCCATTTAAAAATGCGCTTTTTACATCCATTTGAAATAGGTTAATTCATATGACATGCAAATGCAAGTAAAAGTCTAATGGCTTCTAGTCTAGCTACAGGTGCAAAGGTTTCATCAAAATCAATACCTTCTTCTTGACTATATCCTTTAGCAACCAATCTAGCTTTGTTTCTAATTACTATGCCATTTTCATCTAATTTATTTCTAAAAACCCATTTAGTTCCTATAATTGAATGGTTTTTAGGTCTTTCACTAAAGTCCAAACATTATTTCTAGTAAATTGATTAAGTTCTTCTTGCATAGCTAACATCCAATTATTATCTTTTTCAGCTTCTTCTATAGTTTTAGGTTCATTTGTGATACAAATGCAAGATGATTACTAATATTTCTCATGTATGATCTAGTCCTTATTCCTTGAGATGGATCGCCTATAATCAATTCCTTAGGATGACTATGAGCATATCTCCAGTCTCTTGGAAGATCTACATCATTATGATCATATTAACATCATCATCCTTATGTGAATCATTATCTTTAGCCTCTTGTTCATGATCAGAAGATACTTCAATATTAAGTTTTTCAAGATCTTTTTCAATTATGTTTGTATCTTCCTCATCATCAATCTTTTCAGATCCAGTTGCTAAAGATTCATCAAAAACTACATGAATGGATTCTTCAACTACTAAGGTTTTCTTGTTAAAGATTCTATATGCCTTACTAGTTGTTGAATAACCTAGAAAAATTCCTTCATCAGATTTAGCATCAAATTTTCCTAAGTTGTTTTTACCATTATTATGAATGAAACATTTACATCCAAATGCATGAAAGTATTTTATATTTGGTTTTCTTTCATTCCATAATTCATAAGGTGTTTTCTTTAATATTGGTCTTATTAAAGCTCTGTTTAAGATGTAACATGCTGTGTTAATTGCTTCCGCCCAAAAATACTTTGGTAAGTTGCTTTCACATAGCATGGTACGGGCCATGTCTTCTAAAGTTATTCTTTCTTTCAACTACACCGTTTTGTTGTGGAGTCCTAGGGGCTGAAAAATTATGATTAATTCCATTTTCAGTGCAGAAATTTTCAAATAAGTGATTTTCAAATTCTGTTCCATGATCACTTCTTAGAGATACTATAGTAGTGTTTTTCTCATTTGTGACTTTCTTGAAAAATTTCAGGAAACATCGAGAAAGTCTCATCTTTGTGAGCTAAAAACATTACCCAAGTATATCTAGAGTAATCATCTACAATCACTAGACCATATTTCTTTCCTCCTAGACTTGTGGTTCTAGTTGGTCCAAATAGGTCCATGTGAAGTAGCTCTAGTCCCCTAGAAGTTGAAACAATGTTTTTAGATTTAAATGAACTTCTAGTTTGTTTTCCAAATTGACATGCATCACAGATTTTATTATTTTCAAAATCTAATTTAGGTAAACCTTTGACTAAATCCATTTTAATTAGTTTTGAAATAAGGTGTGTGCTTGCATGACCTAATCTACGATGCCACAACCAACTAATATCATTAATGTTAGCATTATCAGCAATTAGGCAATGACTACTCTTAGAAGTTTTGTCTGTGTCAACTAAGTATATATTGCCAAATCTATAACCAGTAAAAACAATGCTATCATCAATAGAATTAGTTACAGTGCATAAAGAAGATTTAAAAGAAACATTAAAGTTTTTATCACATAATTGACTTATGCTAATTAGATTATGCTTCAAACCATTAACATAAAGTACATTATCAATAACTATGGATGGAGTTATGCGAACTTTACCAAGGCCCAAATTTGACCTTTACCGTTATCGCCAAATGTCACAACTCCACCTTTTTTTCTTCTAGGGTGATGAATTCCTCTTTGTCACCCGTCATATGTCTTGAGCAGCCGCTATCAAGATACCACTTTTTCTTTGATCTTTTGGCTACAAGACATTCCTGCAACATCATCAACTTTATGTTTAGGTACCCAAGCTTTCTTGGGTCCTTCATGGTTAGTAGACACAAAAATTGTTCCTTTCGGAACCCATATTTTCTTAGCTTTATTTTTAATTTCTTGTTGTTTTAATGTTTTGCATTCAAAGGATTTGTGACCTTTTTCATTACATTTAAAACAAGTTATATTACTTTGGTTGGCTTTTACAAAAATATTCTTTAGTGATTTCTGTTTTCTTAATGTGTTATATCCTAACCCAGCTTTATCAAAAACAGCCTTTTGACTATCTAGAATCATGTTTAATTTAGTTGAGCTTAAGTGAATTTCTCAACAATGTCTTATATTTTTTACTTCTTTCTTAAACAATCATTTTCATTTGAGATTGATTCTTTTTCTTTAATTAATTTTTCATTTCAGATTTTAAAATCAATCTTATGAGTAAATCATTTTCTTCATTAAGAAGTTTCTTCTTTATCTTTTAAATCAAGATTTAATTCATTTTTCTCTTTAACTAAACTTTAAGTTTTCAGTTTTCAAAATTTATATTTCTTTTTCAAAATTTAAAATCAATCATCAATTCATTGAAAGCTTCAAACATTTCATCAAATGTAAATTCATCATCGGGGGTTTCGGAACTTACCTCGTCATTGTCGTCGTCGTTGGCCATGAAGCAAATATTTGCAACCTCTTTTTGTTCTTCTTCTTCGGAAGAAGATTCATCGCTGTCAGTCCATGTTGCAACATATGCCTTCTTCTTTTTCTTGAAGGTCTTTTTCAATTGTGGACAATCATATCGATAATGCCCCGGTTTCTTACACTCATAACAGATCAAGGGGTCTTTCTCTTTGTCCTTGTCCTTATCTTTCTTTTCCTTTTCTCCTTCCATTTTATTTCCAAATTTTCGTTTTTGGAAGGGTTTCTTTTTCCTCAAAAATCTCTTGAATTTCTTGGCAAGAGAGCAGTTTCATCATTATCATCATCACTATCATCACTGCTGCTCTCTTCCACTTCTTTTGCAGCCTTTAGAGCAATGGTTTTCTTCTTTTTTTTCCTCCTCAATATGCTGCCTCATTGTCAATTCGTGGGTCATGAGAGATCCTAGAAGCTCCTCTAAGGGTAGTGCATTGAGGTCTTTGGCTTCTTGGATTGCTGTGACTTTTGCTTCCCACGATCTTGGCAATGACCTGAGTATTTTGCGAACAAGATCAGCATTAGTATAAACTTTTCCTAGACTTTTCAAACCATTCACAATATCGGTGAATCTAGTGAACATGCATGTGATGGTTTCAGTTTGTTCCATTGTGAACAATTCATATTTATGAACCAAATATTTATCTTTGATTCTTTTACTTGGTTTGTTCCTTCATGTGTAATTTCCAACCTATCCCATATTTCTTTAGCGGAATTACAAGTAGAGATGCGGTTGAATTCATTTGAATCTAAGGAACAATATAAGATATTAATGGCTTTGGCATTAAGTTGAGCCATTCTCCTATCATTATCATTCCAATCCCTTTCGGGCTTTGGAACAATAGTGCCATCAACTAGGTGTGTGGGTGTACTAGGTCCATTTATTATAACACCCCAAAGCTCATAATCAGAAGCTTGAATGAATATCCTCATTCTAGCTTTCCAATAAGAATAGTTTGAGCCATTAAAAAGTGGAGGTCTATTCGTAGAATGACCTTCAGCAAAACTTGAACCAATTTGTGTTGCCATAATGACCTTTAGCTCTTGATCGTGAGATCAAACTCTAAATGAGCACTATGCTCTGATACCAATTGTTGGCCCAGATGGCAACCCAAGAGGGGGGGTGAATTGGGTTCTTAAAAATTTAAGACTTTTAAGCAATTTAAAATGAGATGTGCAAGTGGAAGAATCAACTAATAAGCAAAGCACAAACACAAGTATATGAGAGATAGAGAAGAGACAATTAAGCACGGCAAACACAAGATATTTTTATAGTGGTTCGGTGCAACCAACACCTACGTCCACTCCCAAGACTCACTTGGGTCCACACTATAATCTCTCTAGATTACAGCCGAGTTGTTTTCCAAGCTCACAACTCAAACTTGTTGTTTTTCCGGGATCACAACGAACCCAGCCGATTTTACACGGGCTCACCGGCACCAAACCCAAACACAAGCTACCTAGCTTGTACCGAGGTTTAACAACCTCCTCTAGTTTAATCCCTCAGATTAAACTAGACACAAACAAATAAAATGAGTTTAATTACAAGCAGCTCCTTTTTGAGCAGATATTTCAAATAAAAATTGAGTTTAGAAAAGCCTGAATATTTAGAGCTTGAGAGCTGGCTTGGCTTCTTTGGCTTCCTCCTTCAACTCCTCTTGATGTTGAATCAGGCCTCAGCACCGATTCTTCACAGATTTGAGCTTTGGAGTTGGGTTGAAGCTTTTTCTCCTTTTTCTTGAATGTGGAAGATCTTTGATTTGCTCTTGAAAGCGTTGGGATCTCCTCTTGAATCTTTTATAGAATGTAGCTCTGGAGTGCACGAATCTCACTCTTGGATTTCACTCCTTTTGAATCTCTCTCCTTGAATCAAATGATTTTTCTAATAACGCTCTGTTTTTCCCTCTTTTGGATTTTTTTTCTCACTGAATGATTCTCAATGTATATATTTTTTTCTGTTGAATGGCTCCTCTATTTATAGATTCTGAAACAATATAGCCGTTAGAAACAAAGAAAACTAGCCGTTATTCAAAAATATATCCGTTAGAGATGATGTGGCATTAGAAAAATTTCTGCCCAGATTTCAAGGAGTCGACTCGAGCTTTGTGGGAGTCGGCTCGAAGTCGATTACCAAAAATAGAAACATTTTTAAGGCATGAGGGGTCGACTCGCGAAAACATAAGTGTCGGCTCGGGAAGGTCGGGAGTCGACTCGAGGAAAACGGGGAGTCGACTCGAGAAGTGCTCAAAAAACATGGGTTCTGTTGTTTGAGCGGAGTCGGCTCGCACAGACAGGAGTCGGCTCGCAAGAATTCAGGGGTCGACTCTTGAAAATCAAGGCAATTTGGGGAGTCGACTCGAGAAACTCAAACAATTTGGGGAGTCGACTCGGAAACCCTTGAGTCGGCTCGGGACTAATACAAAAATCAGAAAAATGTTCTGATTGACTTTAAAACTTGTCCCAAATAAATTTAAAATATAAATTTAACTTGAACACATTAAATATGACGTTTATCATGGATTCAAGACATGTTCCACAAATTTATTGATTGAAATATAAAGTGTAAAATTCCTTTTTGAATTCTTTTTAACCATAGAAATTGAAATTCCTTTTTCTAATTGATTCAAAACTCTTTTAATATGACCATTGAAAGTTCATTCATTTCAATTTGAATAAGCTCAAGGTTTGTGATTAATAAACGCAATGTTTTCTTTAATGTACTCATGGCTTTTGGAAATCATCAAAATCAATAAAGTTGGGGCAATTATGTTTCAATAATTTCTCAACAGAGATCTAGAGGAAGAGGTTTATATGAAACAACCTGAATGTTTTTCCTTTAGTGATAATGAGCAATTAGTATGCAGCTTAAGAGATCTATATATGGACTGAAACAAGCCTCTCGACAATGGTACTTAAAATTCCATGATGTGATTTCTTCATTTGGATTTGTAGA
Organism: Calamus simplicifolius; assembly: GCA_900491605.1. Lineage (NCBI taxonomy): Eukaryota > Viridiplantae > Streptophyta > Magnoliopsida > Arecales > Arecaceae > Calamus > Calamus simplicifolius. The sequence continues at coordinate 43,680 of UESW01003182.1, read as the reverse complement.
GAACATCATGGATCAATGTATATACCAGAAGGTCAGTGGAAGCAAAATTTGTATTCTGATCCTATATGTAGACGATATTTTACTTGCAACCAATGATAAAGGTATGTTACATGAGGTGAAACAATTTCTCTCTAAAAATTTTGACATGAAAGATATGGGTGATGCCTCTTATGTCATTGGCATTAAAATTCAGAGAGACAGACTTCGAGGTGTTTTAGGTCTATCTCAAGAAACCTATATCAACAAAATTTTAGAGAGATTTCGGATGAAAAATTGTTCACCGAGTATAGCTCCCATAGTCAAGGGTAACAGATTCAACTTGAATCAATGCCCAAGGAATGACTTTGAGAGGGAGGAAATGAAAAATACTCCATATGCTTCAGCTGTTGGTAGCTTGATGTTGCTCAGGTCTGTACAAGGCCTGACATAGCATTTGTAGTTGGGATGTTGGGGAGATATCAGAGTAATCCAGATTTAGACCACTGGAGAGCTGCTAAGAAGGTGTTGAGGTATCTTCAGGGTACCAAGAACTACATGCTTATGTTCAGATAGACTAAAAATTTGAAAGTAATTGGCTACTCTGATGTTGACTTTGCTGGCTATGTTGATTCTCGGAAGTCAACATCTGGATACATATTTATGTTTGCTGGTGGAGCTGTATATTGGAGGAGTGCCAAGCAGACTTTGACTGCTACTTCCACCATGGAAGCCGAGTTCGTATCATGTTTTGAGGCTACTTCGCATGGTGTATGGTTGAAGAGTTTCATTTCTGGGCTTAGAATTGTGGATTCTATATCTAAGCCATTGAAGATTTATTATGACAATTCAGCTGCAGTATTTATGGCTAAAAACAACAAGAGTAATAGTCGAAGCAAGCACATCAACATTAAATATTTAGTCATAAGAGAACGTGTTAAAGAAAAGACAATGGTTATTGAGTACGTGAGCACTGAGTTGATGATAGCTCATCCCTTGACTAAAGGCATCCACTACGGAAGTTTAGGGATCATGCAGACCGTATGGGTCTTGGTTATTTTATTTAATTTATTGTATAGATGAATTTTATAATTAATGAAACTCTTTTATGGTTGTGATATTTTTCACATTCAGTTATTTAGTGTACACATTTATTTTGTGATGAGCATCATTAAGTTGGACCTAGAATAAACATGGGGTTTATTCATTAAGTTATATGGGTTTATGCTCGGGAAATATAATACATTGTGATACATGGTAAATAATACTCGATTTTAAGAGAACTTATTGCCATGATTCATGTATTCTGTTTCTTACTATAGTAATAGAATATACGGACCAAGTGGGAGAATGTTAGTTTTTCTCCATTAAGCGTATCGATTAGATACGATTAAGGTGGATTAAGGTGGTCCTATATTCCGATATTGAGGGATTATGTGAATTCAAATTTTGAATTTGAATTCATGATTAAGATAAGAATCTTTCAACTATATCCGTTTAAAGCACCTTTTGTGATGAACAGATAAGGCATAAAAAATATAAAATGAGAAGGTCCCTGCACGTGGTCTCGATGAGAAAGTTTACACCATCGCTGAGAGAGATCGTAAGGTGTGAAAGAGCCTTACCCTCATCTGGACCGTGAAGCAATGGCTGAAGGTATTTATCGATCATGATTTACTTCATTATTTTCATAATAAATATATTGGTTCCATATTTTCGCATATCTGATAGGGATCAATATATTTAATTTTAGCCTATCACTACCAACATGTTTTTCTATGTGCTATGATAGCTTGCATCCAATCAAAGCTATTGTGCTAATCACGAATGCTTCTGATTTGAACTTATGCCTCTCTAGTCCAATTGTCCAGGAGAGGATCGAAAACCATTATGTAATTGCATATGTGGTGAATGTAGATGGTGGAAAGTGCAAAGTCATCGAAGACCGTTCTCTTAATCCCTTACAGGCACATAATAATAAACAACACATGGAGAGTCCAGGCACTTGGTATATGTTCACAAGGGCACACTAAAAAGAAAAGATCCCACACAAACACGAAGAAATCATGAATTTTTTTGGACCAAAACTTTTGACTGTTAGATGGCACTTCAACAAATAATTTTGTCAATTTAATCAAGTAATGTTTGTCATATACCAAATGTTAGAGATGGAAATATCTTGTTTGGTAACATTATATAATCAATCTGATATGAACTATGAAATGCAATAGATTAGACCTTCGTATTATGATGCATTAATAAAAAATTTTATAGCCAGTGATTGCTTGTAGCATGTGATAGCAATTACTTAAGGCATTCTATGAGTTTTCCATATCCTCTCCGTTTAAGGCATGAAGCCATTTCTGTCTATCAGATGCTAGTTGTAGGCAGCATGCACGCTAGTGGAACAATGAACAATGGTTTGTACAGCACTGTATAATCTACATTGGGCTTCTGATATTGAATAAATGGATTCAAAAGCAGGATGTTACAATGGCCCTTGCTTGTCAACTTGCTTGTAAGAGAAAACATGGCATTTCGCTTAGCTATATCTCCACACTTTTTAGATTTTTTTTGTGGAAGCCAGTACTGTATACATTGCTTTCCACACAGGATAGGAAGTGGATAAAGGCAAATCAGCCAGACCGCATTGAGCATTGGATTGCTTCCATGGAGAGCGAAGTATAACTTTTCTTGTTATGTGATTCAGCCAATCACGTCGCAGGTGCCAAAAGCTGGTAGAGAACCAACTTGCCTTTGTAATATGTCTATTCTTCTCCAAATATTTTTTTTTTTGATGGAATATTCTTCTCCAGAGATTATTGGAGAGGCTCTGTTCTTTTAGGTGGGGTCATGGCTGGGGTAATTCTCTCGGCTGCAGTGCAAGCACTGGTGGAGAAGATAGCCGACTATGTCCTCCAACCGTTTGGAGTTATGTGGGGCATAGATGAGCAACTTCGAACGCTGGCTTCGAGATGCAGAGCACAGGCAGATCAAGGATCCAGCTGTGAGGACCTGGCTTGCAGCACTAAAAGATGCAGCCTACGACGCTGATGACACACTGGATGAATGCATATATGAAGATATGCAGATGAAGGCAGATGATATGGAGAACCTGGAAAGCAACTTCTTTTCCCGTCGCAAACGGGTTCACAAACCGGCTCTATCAAAAGACACTATAGAAAAAATAGATAAACTTCTTGATGAGAGTCGAAGTTTTAATTTTGCAACCAATGCAGAACCAGAAATCAGATATAGATCACAGATCCATTCCTATATTGATGAGTCAATGTCATTGGTAAAGAAGAAGATAAAGAAAGGATAGTAAATTTGTTAATTAACCATGATAACAACTAGAATGTTGCACTCCTTCCTATAGTCGGCATGGGCGGGCTAGGGAAGACCACCTTGGCAAAATTGATATGCAGCTATCCGAGGGTGAAGGAGCATTTCCAGCCAATCATATGGGTTAGTGTCCCTGAGGATTTTGATATTGCAAAACTTGGACGAGCAATCATAACTTCAGCCACTTGTGAAGAGTGTGTCCAAACAAACATGGAATTGTTACAGAAGGAACTTCGAAAACAGATTGGTGGGAAAAGATACCTACTTGTATTGGATGATATCTGGAGTGAGAATCAGAGTAAGTGGGAGGAGTTGAAAGCTCTATTAGGATCTGGCAGTGGAGGGAGCACAGTTATTATGACAACACGCAGTGAGCGGGTTGCATTGATCATGGGTACACTCCAACCTTGCCGTCCGGAACATTTATCTGAAACTGACGCGTGGACATTGTTCAGAAAGAAAGCATTTGAAGGGAGAGCAGAAGAGCCTCCAAATCTAGTAAAAATTGGTGAGGATATTGTTAAAAAATGTGGGGGATTGCCTCTGGCAGTGAAAACACTATGAAGTTTAATGCGTTTCAAGACAGAGGAAACAGAGTGGTAACTATGATGAAAAGCGAGATATGGGATATGAAGGTTTCTGAAGACGGGAATGAGATTTTACCAGCACTGAGGTTTAGCTACGTTCAGTTGCCTTCTCATGCTAAACAATGCTTCGCTTTTTGTTGTGTGCTAAACAATGCATCTACATCATTTTTCCAGGATATTAAACAATTTAGAGGTGAGTACTGGAATATTTTTAAGCATAATTTATACACCAAAATATCATGTAAGATGCATGATCTCATGCATGACCTTGAACAATCCGTCATGAAGAATGAATGCCTTTGTATGATAGAACCTACGAAGGAAAAGGTCATACCCGGAAAAATCCGTCATCTCTTCAAAGGTGCAAACAAACCAATGGACTTCGGCCATTTTTTTAAAAGGAAAACACTTTGTACACCAGCCCCGGTGCAGCAACGCTGACGTGGGCTGCACCGCGTCTTCCTATTGGTCCACGTGGATCCGACGTGGATGAACTGACAGGCGGCATGGCTGGGCTTTGACGTAACGTTTTTAACGTGACGGACATTTAATGCTGTTCGCTTTTTTTTAAAATTTTTGTACGGACAAAAATGCCCTTTCGCTCCTTCATGGCGCCATTTTACGTTTTCTGTCATTTGTGCAAGAAGAACTCTGTGTTTCTTCCCCGGTAGAAAGAAAATACTTGAGCTTCGAGGCTAGCCGATACCTGGATACAGGAGTCAGTAGTCTGTGTAAAAAAACTTCTGGAGGAAATGTCAGCCGCAGCACAAAGAGAGAAATCGGCGACACCCTAATTGAAATCGGCAGAAATCATTCGCGACACCCCAGTTGAGATCTCACGACACCCGTTAGAGCTAGGGTGTTGGCAGGGAAAAACTCATTGGATAAACCTTTATATTTGAAGACTCCAGTAGACTCCTGTCGACCGGACTTTCAGACGAGAGCGTATGTTCGTGATCAACTGGATTCCTTCTCTGCAAGTTCTAACGAGACGACACCCGTGCTTAAACAAGAGACCACGGAGATAATCCCAGCGACACCCTAGTTCGAATTCGGCAGAAAATCATTCGCGACACCCTAGTTGAAATCCCACGACACCCTAGCTCTAGGGCGACGACACCCGTCTTATGAATGTCCACATAGAGAGAACCCGGCGACACCCTAATTGAATTCGGTAGAAAATCATTCGCGACACCCTAATTGAAATCCCACGACACCCTAGCTCTAGGGCGACGACACCCGTCTTATGAATGTGCACATAGAGAGAACCCGGCGACACCCTAATTGAATTCGGCAGAAAATCAATCGCGACACCCCAGTTGAAATCCCACACCCTAGCTCTAGGGAGACGACACCCGTCTTATGAACATAGAGAGAAAATCGGCGACACCCTAATTGAATTCGGCAGAAAATCATTCGCGACACCCCAGTTGAAATCCACGACACCCTAGCTCTAGGGCGACGACACCCGTCTTATAATGTCCACATAGAGAGAAACGGCGACACCCTAATTGAATTCGGCAGAAAATCAATCGCGACACCCCAGTTGAAATCTCACGACACCCTAGCTCTAACGAGACGACACCCGTGCTTGAACAAGAGACCACGGAGATAATCCCCGCGACACCCTAGTTCGAATTCGGCCGTAAATCCTTCGCGACACCCCAGATGAAATCCCACGACACCCTAGCTTTAGGGCGACGACACCCGTCTCATAAATGTGCACATAGAGAGAACCCGGCGACACCCTAATTGAATTCGGCAGAAAATCAATCGCGACACCCCAGTTGAAATCTCACGACACCCTAGCTCTAACGAGACGACACCCGTGCTTGAACAAGAGACCACGGAGATAATCCCCGCGACACCCTAGTTCGAATTCGGCCGTAAATCCTTCGCGACACCCCAGTTGAAATCCCACGACACCCTAGCTTTAGGGCGACGACACCCGTCTTATAAATGTGCACATAGAGAGAACCCGGACACCCTAATTGAATTCGGCAGAAAATCAATCGCGACACCCCTGTTGAAATCTCACGACACCCTAGCTCTAACGAGACGACACCCGTGCTTGAACAAGAGACCACGGAGATAATCCCCGCGACACCCTAGTTCGAATTCGGCCGTAAATCCTTCGCGACACCCCAGATGAAATCCCACGACACCCTAGCTTTAGGGCGACGACACCCGTCTCATAAATGTGCACATAGAGAGAACCCGGCGACACCCTAATTGAATTCGGCAGAAAATCAATCGCGACACCCCAGTTGAAATCTCACGACACCCTAGCTCTAACGAGACGACACCCGTGCTTGAACAAGAGACCACGGAGATAATCCCGCGACACCCTAGTTCGAATTCGGCCGTAAATCCTTCGCGACACCCCAGATGAAATCCCACGACACCCCTCTAGGGCGACGACACCCGTCTCATAAATGTGCACATAGAGAGAACCCGGCGACACCCTAATTGAATTCGGCAGAAAATCAATCGCGACACCCCAGTTGAAATCTCACGACACCCTAGCTCTAACGAGACGACACCCGTGCTTGAACAAGAGACCACGGAGATAATCCCCGCGACACCCTAGTTGAATTCGGCCGAAAATCCTTCGCGACACCCCAGTTGAAATCCCACGACACCCTAGCTCTAGGGCGACGACACCCGTCTTATAATGTCCACATAGAGAGAACCCGGCGACACCCTAATTGAATTCGGCAGAAAATCAATCGCGACACCCCAGTTGAAATCTCACGACACCCTAGCTCTAACGAGACGACACCCGTGCTTGAACAAGAGACCACGGAGATAATCCCGCGACACCCTAGTTCGAATTCGGCCGTAAATCCTTCGCGACACCCCAGTTGAAATCCCACGACACCCTAGCTTAGGGCGACGACACCCGTCTTATAATGTCCACATAGAGAGAACCCGGCGACACCCTAATTGAATTCGGCAGAAAATCATTCGCGACACCCCAGTTGAATCTCACGACACCCTAGCTCTAACGAGACGACACCGTGCTTGAACAAGAGACCACGGAGATAACACCCTAGTTCGAATTCGAAATCGCGACACCCCAGTTGAAATCTCACGACACCCTAGTTCTAACGAGACGACACCCGTGCTTGAACAGGCGGGAATTTGACGTCAGCGTAGTACTAATTCGACGACACCCTCAGAGCCATGCCATATTTCCGAGAAAAGTTTGTAAACGTGGCAGTTCCTATGGGTTCGCGGGTCTCATTGATGTGATCGTGGCGATCCGGGTGTCCTTTCGTATTTCTCTTAGGTCGGCATAAACCCTAGAAAAACCCCTCAATCGTCTGTTGCTCGAGAAGCCATCCTTTTGCTCAAGAAGCCATCCTTCTTCTCTTGCTCGAGAAGCCACTGGTCTCTTTTTCCCTCCTAAACTTGTTCCATAGTTCATTCTTCCGATTCATGGAGATGAGCGCTTTCGTTTGTGCACGAAGACCGCGAACAAAGAAGAAGCAGACAGAGAAAATGGCGGAACAATGCAAGGACCTGGTTCTTCGTTCGACTGAGGATGCGGCTCCTTCAGGTATGTTTATCACTATATTAAATATTACGACATTCTATCTTAAAATTTAATGACATGTATGTCTTCTGTCTTACCCCCTGTTTCCGTTGACAATAAAATTGTTCCAGTCCCCCCAGTGAAGGCTTCCCAGCTGTTTAAGAATAGCTGCAGGCCGGCAGTATACGTTCAGAAGGTTTGGAGGATGGGGTTCTCTAGACGCCATACAAGACTGATTCGAAGGACCCCATTTGGTGCCTTCGTCGACATGCAGACGTTCACAGTCGACGGGCGACTGCTAGCAGACATCATAAGATGTCACAATGGTGGCGACGAGTTCATGTTTTGCGGAAAGCCAGTTATATTCAGTGCCGAAGAAGTCGCACTCATTTTGGGTCTTCCATGTCATGGGAAGAAGATCGACACGTCCAGCCAAATGTTCAACGGAAGGTTGTTCAGACGGTTTGGCCAGGGTTTAGATCTTCGCCAATCAGGTTTGGAGAAGTTGATATTTCAACTCCGACCATCTAAAGTACAGGAGGATGTCGAGGACACCGTCCGACTTTGGATCGCATACATGTTGGCCATGTTTTTGGCTCCAAAGTCTAATCAGAGATGTCCACGGTATCTCATCCAGCACTTGGATGACTTAAGTCAACTGAGTAGCATCGACTGGGCTTCGGCACTGAAGGAATTGATTGTTCTGGCTCTCCCAGAAATAGCTGCTTGCTTGCGTTCCGAGGAGCCGGTGCACTCAAAGAATGCAAAAAAGATTAGGAGGCAGCCTACCTTGTTCGGATGCTCGGCAGCACTGGTGGTAAGGATTATTGAGACAAATTATTAGTGTTGAGACAAATTTTTTGTAATATTACTTTATTTAATATCCAAAAAAAAATATGTTCAGGCGTGGTTCCTCGAGCATACATCAATGCGAGAGAGCATACCCTGATAAACGGCCCCGGCTGTTGAAGTGGTATGACCACCAAACGAAGAACCAATCGGTTCGGGTTGCCGACTTGCAGCCTCAGGACTTGGTAATCTACTCCATTGCTCCATTGCTGACCATTTTTTCAACTTAATGCGTCAATATGTTCAGTTAATATTAATTTGTTATCATCTTGTGTTGCAGATGGAGGGAGCTATTGAACCATTGCCAGAAGAGCGATGGCTTCTCCCTCAGCAGATAAAACCGTCCCCCCCTCAACAAACAGATACCTGCGCCCCTCAACCAATGGATAGCTGCGCAGGATGCGCCGAGTTGAGGAATGAATTGGAGTGTGTTAAGGATCAACTCGAAGATGTCAGGCACAGGCTGTCCATTGCTGAGAGCCTCCTCAATTCATTGTCAGAAAGGAAAGTTATGCAATAACAGAGGAGGACAAGGGGGACGAGAAAACAGAGAAGGTGCATTCCTTGGAGTTGGTCCTCCGCGAGCCTGATAATAAATAGTGAGGAGAAGAAGATGGAGGAGGACCATTCATCCGAGTTTCCAATTGAGACAGGGAATGCAAAATCAGAGGAGAAATATTGGAGGGGGATTCATTGGCTGATAAAACAGAGCAGGGGAATGAAAATAAAGAAGAGTCCATATCCGATAATAAACTTGGCACCCCTGCGCCAAAGGATGACAATATGGACTTAGAAATAATTGGAGTGCCGTCGCTTGTTAGGAGGATTAAAAAACATCCGAGGAAGCGTAAGGCTTCCACGGTTGTCGGCGAATGTTATGAGACAACCCGACCTAAAAAGTCGGTGAAGACAGTGGGCATGTCAAAGCCCAACACAACGGTCGAAGATGACCAAATAATTATTCAAAATTTTTTGAGCGAGCGACAACAACCCGACGAGATCGTCTACACAAATATTTTTAATGGAGTTGCAAGAAGAAAAAATCTTCAGGATCTCATTAACAATGAGATGATAATAGATGATGTAAGTATATCAAGAACATGTTCAAGTTGTTGATTTTAGAATTATATTAATCGTTTTACTTTCCATTGGCAGATAATCGATTGCGGCCAGGAGTTTCTGATGCGCAACTGGGCAGAGCATCCTGACCGATATCATAAGTGCATATTGCATCAGTATTTGTACCTGCTCTATGTCTGACTTCCTCATCACCTGCTCATGAACTTGCTGGATCATCTGGGGCTGCGATATTTGACAATGTATCGGACGAAGATAAGGCCCAATTCCGGTTTCTTTTCACCATTGTAAACTCGATAACTCGCACTGGCATTTGGTTGCTGTCGACATGGAAAGGAAGGTGTTCATGCACCTGAATTCAATGAAACGCAACCCGAAGTACAAGGCCAATGCAAGGAAATGGCATACAATTCTAGGCCACATATTCCATATCTACTGCGATAAGAAGGAAGTGATGGAGTGGCCGATGGAAGATATTTCGGATTGCCCAAGCCAACCGAGCGGATCGCTGGATTGCGGCCTGTACTGTCTGAGATACATGGAATGTCTTGCTCGACGAGACAATCCTGATATGAAGCTGGATTTCATGGATGAGGAAGTCAGAGATTACAGGCGACACTTAGCTGCAACGATATTGAGAGAGGGCCTGAACAAAAAGATTAGCGACATTGTCGAAACATGTTCTTAATTTTTGTATAAAAAGTTTTCGTCTTTGAATGAAAATTGTATGTAATGTATTCATATTAACACTGATTAATATTTAATGCAAATGTTCAAAATTTTATCATTGCGAGCAGGATTGTCCTCGTTGTATTCATATGTTTGCCTTCGTATGTTTCAGCCTTTCTGGTGTAGTTTGACAAGAGCTAGGGTGTCGTTTGACAAGAACTAGGGTGTCGTTTTCCATGAGCTGGGGTTCGCTCTTAAATTGTCGGGTCGAGCGTCCTGGAATGTCTCGTATGTTTTCCTTCTTCGGGTGTCGCCGCGCAAGACTAGGGTGTCGTTTTCCTGAGCTAGGGTGTCGTCGCGCTAATTTCTTCGGAGTCGTTTGCGACTACTGGGATGTCTCCTATGTTTCCATTCTTCGGGTGTCGCCGCGCAAGACTGGGGTCGTTTTCCATGAGCTAGGGTGTCGTCGCGCTAATTCTTTGGAGTCGTTCGCGACAACTGGGATGTCTCGTATGTTTCCGTCTTCGGGTGTCGCCGCGCAAGACTAGGGTGTCGTTTCCATAAGCTAGGGTGTCGTCACGCTAATTTCTTCTGAGTCGTTCGCGAGCACTGGGATGTCTCGTATGTTTTCCGTCTTCGGGTGTCGCCGCGCAAGACTAGGGTATCGTTTCCATGAGCTAGGGTGTCGTCGCGCTAATTTCTTCGGAGTCGTTCGCGACTACTGGGATGTCTCGTATGTTTCCGTCCTTCGGGTGTCGCCGTGCAAGACTGGGGTGTCGTTTTCCATGAGCTAGGGTGTCGTCGCGCTAATTTCTTCGGAGTCGTTCGCGACAACTGGGATGTCTCGTATGTTTCGTCTTCGGGTGTCGCCGCGCAAGACTAGGGTGTCGTTTCCATGATCTAGGGTGTCGTCGCGCTAATTTCTTCGGAGTCGTTCGCGACTACTGGGATGTCTCGTATGTTTTCGTCCTTCGGGTGTCGCCGCGCAAGACTGGGGTGTCGTTTCCATGAGCTAGGGTGTCGTCGCGCTAATTTCTTCGGAGTCGTTCGCGACAACTGGGATGTCTCATATGTTTTACGTCTTTGGGTGTCGCCGCGCAAGACTAGGGTGTCGTCTTCCATGATCTAGGGTGTCATCGCGCTAATTTCTTCGGAGTCGTTCGCGACTACTGGGATGTCTCGTATGTTTCCGTCTTCGGGTGTCGCCGCGCAAGACTAGGGTGTCATTTCCATGAGCTAGGGTGTCGTCGCGCTAATTTCTTCGGAGTCATTCGCGACTACTGGGATGTCTCGTATGTTTTCGTCCTTCGGGTGTCGCCGCGCAAGACTGGGGTGTCGTTTTCCATGAGCTAGGGTGTCGTCGCGCTAATTTCTTTGGAGTCGTTCGCGACAACTGGGATGTCTCGTATGTTTCGTCTTCGGGTGTCGCCGCGCAAGACTAGGGTGTCGTCTTCCATGATCTAGGGTGTCGTCGCGCTAATTTCTTCGGAGTCGTTCGCGACTACTGGGATGTCTCGTATGTTTCCGTCTTCGGGTGTCGCCGCGCAAGACTAGGGTGTCGTTTCCATGAGCTAGGGTGTCGTCGCGCTAATTTCTTCGAGTCGTTCGCGAGCACTGGGATGTCTCGTATGTTTCCGTCTTCGGTGTCGCCGCGCAAGACTAGGGTGTCGTTTTCCATGAGCTAGGGTGTCGCGCTAGGAGTCGTTCGCGAGGGATGTCGTATGTTTCCGTCCTTCGGGTGTCGCCGCGCAAGACTGGGTGTCGTTTTCCATGAGCTAGGGTGTCGTCGCGCTAATTTCTTCGGAGTCGTTCGCGACAACTGGGATGTCTCGTATGTTTCCATCTTCGGGTGTCGCCGCGCAAGACTAGGGTGTCGTTTTCCACGCCGCGCAAGGCTTGGGTGTCGTTTGCCAGAACTAGGATGTCTCGTATGTTTCCGTCTTCGGGTGTCGCCGCGCAAGGCTTGGGTGTCGTTTGCCAGAACTACGATGTCTCGTATGTTTCCGTCCTTCGGGTGTCGCCGCGCAAGGCTTGGATGTCGTTTGCCAGAACTAGGATGTCTCGTTCGCGAGCATTCATTACGACCAAGCAACCATAATTCAAAAGTTACGACACTCGTGTTTTATATATGATCTTGTGTAAGTTGACTCAATACATAAGCATCAAATTCATCCATTAAAGTTTCTGACGGCGGAACAATTATCTCCAGGTCCTCTTCAGTATTAATAGACTGCAAACAAGTCTGCCTGCTACTTGAAGCAGCTCTTTCCTTGGCCTGATTTTTCCTTGATCTTTTTGCCTTCTTCTCGACTGCACTCTTTAATCTGTTCTCTCTCGGGCGACCTTTCGTCCTAATTTGTTCAGGATCTTGAATTACCAGCTCTGAACGTGGTTTAGCTGCGCAGTTGGCATCCACGGCAGTTTTGAATAGAGGCGGTAGACCATCCATCACTACATTAAATGCATCTTCAGACATGGAGGCTATCTCTGCGAGCTTCGTCATCCGATGAGACAGCAAACTATATCTACAATCATAAACATAATATTAACGATAACAAATATTAAGACATTTCAATTAAAAAATTGTCACTGCGTACCGTGAGTTTCGTGTGCTTTTATCATAACCTCAGTATTGCAGTCGAATTCGTCGAATTGGTATTTCATGTCCTTGCACCATCTCTTCAAGAAGTATTTATCTGGTAAACGAAATACGTCATTTTGATGAAGAACCAACAGGGCATGCCTACACTGGTACCCCTTGAACTGAAAGGATCGGCACTGGCATTGGACATCCTCAATATTTCTATCGTATGACACGATATAATCTTTGATCATCTCCTTGCCAATTCCATCGACTTCAATCCTTTCATACGACTTGACGGAATATATACACGTGTTGCCAGCTTCGTTGATCAATTTTGTATTTGATGCAGCCATTTCAAGGATCTCATTCTGGAATTTTTTGAAAATGCTCCGTGTATACCTTCCTGCAGCTTGTCTCTCAAAAGGTGATGATGTCTTTAGGAAAGCTATCGTTTGCAAAGTCCTATTATCTTCCTCATTTTCGGCCTCGTATCGTTTTTCCAAGGCATCTTCGTACTTACTTATAAACTCCGTTAGTGTTGTCTTCGAATTTATAAACCCATCGAAGAAGTGATTAATGCCCTCGCTCCTTTGTGAAGATGACATCCCTGTTAAAATTTTGTCAACCAAAAATTAAAAAAAAAAGCGTTTAAATGAACATGAACCAAAGCCATTGACATACAAACCTGCGAAGAATGTATCCTTGAGGTAAACTGGGACCCATTTTTCCCGACATTCGTATAGGACATTGAACCAATCTATAGACTTGCATTCTTTATATTTCTCCATAACATGTGCCCACCTTTCCTCGAATGAATTTATGGTCAATGAATCATATATTGCCTCATCGAAATCAACCATAAACTTGGGATTTGCCGTGCAAATGTGGCCAATCTTTTCCGGTATCTTCTTCAATATATGCCAAAGACAAAATCGATGTCGTGTGTTAGGAAAAACTTCTTTGACAGCAGCCTCGATTGCCTTATCTTGATCAGTAATCATGGCAATAGGTGCTTGACCACCATTTGCATCCAGCCAAGTCTTAAAAACCCATTTATATGTCTCAGTACTCTCATCAGACAACAATGCGCATCCAAGCAAGGTTGACTGTCCATGATGGTTCACCCCAACAAATGGACAAAAAGGCATTTGATATCTGTTTGTCAAGTAAGTTGAGTCAAAGCTTAGAACATCACCGAAGTATGTGCATGCCAATCTTGACCTTGGATGAATCCAGAAGACAGACCTCAGATGACCATTATCATTGAGGTCTAAGGAGTAGAAGAAATTGGGATTTTTGAGTTGCATTTCGGCAAAATGAATTACCATCGACTGAGCATCTCCTTCTTTCAGCTTAGACTGACGTTCGCGACAAATGAAGTTACGAGCATCCTTCTCGGTGAAATCCAATTGTCCTCTGCCCCCTTTTCTCCTTGCTATGGCAGAGTATATCTGAGTCGTCGGAACATTCACGGCATGTAAATTGCTGATCTCTGCCTTCTCTGGTGTGCTGATCCTCCTATGCGACCGTAGATAACCAGCTGATGTTATGGACAGCCCATGGTTATGTTCTAGAGAAACCTCATCCAAATCCACTTACCACTTGTAGCATTCAGTCTTGCTTTTATGGATGCCATACAACCAACTTTCCCAGTATCCCTATGATTCATACTCTTCTCTGATTTTCTGGATTTTCCTTGCCTCCAACACGCCAGGTGCTTGAAGCAAAGTTGTTTTTTGTTGTTGGCCCTGCTACACACTGTGATTCCAAAGCCAACTCGTTTCGCGTATCCATTGTAGAACGTATATACATCATCGGCTGAATTGAATTCCATCCCAGTTTGAGGAACTACAATATCATCCACTGCATTTGGAGCGACGGGTGAAGCTGCACGGCCGGGAGTGTTATCTTCTTCTTTC
>UESW01003182.1:0-28947 GCA_900491605.1 Calamus simplicifolius | reverse complement strand
CACTCGTGGCTTAGAACTGACCGCGCGGAGATTCCCTACGACACCACAGGAGAAATGGATTTCGGTCGATACTCCTACGAGACACCCACGTTGAAAGCTCACGACACCCTAGCTCTAACGAGACGATACCGGTGCTTAGAACTGACCGCGCAGACAATCATCGTGACACCCTAGGAGAATTGTTTTTTGGCCGAAACTACTTAGAGACACCGCTGTGGAAAGCTCACGACACCCCTAGCTTAAGGCGACGACACCCGTGCTCAGAACTGACCACGTCGAGAAGGAAAAGCAAGTTACTAAAATTTAATTTTATTATCAAAAAAAAAGAAAAAAAAGTACATTAGCCCTCACTGGGGCTTCTCATCTCCTTCGGTCGTAGCGTCGGCGATCTGACGCTGGAGGGACGCTACTTGCCCCTCCAACTGGCTTTTGGCCCGACGCAGGACCTCTATCTTCTCGTTGAAACGGCCAGGTATTCTCGGCCGCCTTGCTGAGTCGCTCGCTGATTGCGTGCGACTCCGCATATACCTCCGCGTCGATGGTGATCGTGCGCGGTGGTACCATGGCTGCTAGTAGATCTCACCTCGCCTCTGGAAGCTATCTCAGTGGTAAGTTCAAGCTGGAAAGGTGATTAACGATGGCATTCCCCCATCCATATTTAAGGTACTCCTGGCGGGTGTTTCGATTGCCACGCGCCACCATCTCAGTTGTTGTTTACAGGAATCGAATCGGTGCGCCACCTCACGTTGAGTTTCGAGGGATGGGGAACAGAGCAGGGTTTCGGGAAGCCAACCGTCGTAAGTTTAACGTCGTCCCAAGAGTAAATTAACGACATCCAAGGATGATTTGGAATTCAGCCGAAACTCCTTCGCGACACCCCTGTTGAAAGCTCACGACACCCTAGCATCAATGCTTCGACACCCGTGCTTAGAACAGAACACGGAGAGAATCCCCGCGACATCCCTGGGAGAATTGGATTTTGGCCGAATCTCTTTCGCGACACCCCTGTTGAAAGCTCACGACACCCTAGCTTTAAGTCGACGACACCTTAGCTTGAGGAACTACAATAATCCCGCGACACCCCTGGGAGAATTGGATTTCAGCTCACGACACCCATGCATTAATAGTGAACCCACGTTAATCACCTTTTCAGGGGTGTCGTCCCCTTAAAGCTAGGGTGTCGTGAGTTTTCAACTGGAGTGTCACGAAGGAGTTTCGGCCAAATTCGACAAGGGGTGTCACGGGGGTTCTCTCTCGGTGATCAGTTCTAAGCACGGGTGTCGTCGACTTAAAGCTAGGGTGTCGTGATCTTTCAACAGGGGTGTCGCGAAAGAGATTCGGCCGAAATCCAAATCATCCTTCGGATGTCGCGGGGATTCTCTCCGTGTTCTTGAGGAACTACAATAATCCCCGCGACACCCCTGGGAGAATTGGATTTCAGCTCACGACACCCTAGCTTTAAGGCGACGACACCCATGTATTAACAGTGAACCCACGTTAATCACCTTTTCAGGGGTGTCGTCCCCTTAAAGCTAGGGTGTCGTGAGTTTTCAACTGGAGTGTCACGAAGGAGTTTCAACCGAATTAGACAAGGGGTGTCGCGGGGGTTCTCTCGGTGATCAGTTCTAAGCACGGGTGTCGTCGACTTAAAGCTAGGGTGTCGTGATCTTTCAACAGGGGTGTCGCGAAAGAGATTCGGCCGAAATCCAAATCATCCTTCGGATGTCGCGGGGATTCTCTCCGTGTTCTGTTCTAACTACAATAATCCCCGCGACACCCCTGGGAGAATTGGATTTCAGCTCACGACACCCTAGCTTTAAGGTGACGACACCCATGCATTAACAGTGAACCCACGTTAATCACCTTTTCAGGGGTGTCGTCCCCTTAAAGCTAGGGTGTCGTGAGTTTTCAACTGGAGTGTCACGAAGGAGTTTTGGCCGAACTCGATAAGGGGTGTCGCGGGGGTTCTCTCTCGGTGATCAGTTCTAAGCACGGGTGTCGTCGACTTAAAGCTAGGGTGTCGTGATCTTTCAACAGGGGTGTCGCGAAAGAGATTTGGCCGAAATCCAAATCATCCTTCGGATGTCGCGGGGATTCTCTCCGTGTTCTGTTCTAACTACAATAATCCCCGCGACACCCCTGGGAGAATTGGATTTCAGCTCACGACACCCTAGCTTTAAGGCGACGACACCCATGCATTAACAGTGAACCCACGTTAATCACCTTTTCAGGGATGTCGTCCCCTTAAAGCTAGGGTGTCGTGAGTTTTCAACTGGAGTGTCACGAAGGAGTTTCGGCCGAATTCGACAAGGGGTGTCGCGGGGGTTCTCTCGGTGATCAGTTCTAAGCACGGGTGTCGTCGACTTAAAGCTAGGGTGTCGTGATCTTTCAACAGGGGTGTCGCGAAAGAGATTCGGCCGAAATCTAAATCATCCTTCGGATGTCGCGGGGATTCTCTCCGTGTTCTGTTCTAACTACAATAATCCCCGCGATACCCCTGGGAGATTGGATTTCAGCTCACGACACCCTAGCTTTAAGGCGACGACACCCATGCATTAACAGTGAACCCACGTTAATCACCTTTTCAGGGGTGTCGTCCCCATAAAGCTAGGGTGTCGTGAGTTTTCAACTGGAGTGTCACGAAGGAGTTTCGACCGAATTAGACAATGGGTGTCGCGGGAGTTCTCTCGGTGATCAGTTCTAAGCACGGGTGTCGTCGACTTAAAGCTAGGGTGTCGTAATCTTTCAACAGGGGTGTCGCGAAAGAGATTCGGCCGAAATCCAAATCATCCTTCGGATGTCGCGGGATTCTCTCCGTGTTCTGTTCTAACTACAATAATCCCCGCGACACCCCTGGGAGAATTGGATTTCAGCTCACGACACCCTAGCTTTAAGGCGATGACACCCATGCATTAACAGTGAATCCACGTTAATCACCTTTTCAGGGGTGTCGTCCCCTTAAAGCTAGGGTGTCGTGAGTTTTCAACTGGAGTGTCACGAAGGAGTTTCGGCCGAATTCGACAAGGGGTGTCGTGGGGGTTCTCTCGGTGATCAGTTCTAAGCACAGGTGTCGTCGACTTAAAGCTAGGGTGTAGCGATCTTTCAACAGGGGTGTCGCGAAAGAGATTCGGCCGAAATCCAAATCATCCCTGGGATGTCGCGGGGATTCTCTCCGTGTTCTGTTCTAAGCACGGGTATCGAAGCATTGATGCTAGGGTGTCGTGAGCTTTCAACAGGGGTGTCGCGAAGGAGTTTCGGCCGAATTCCAAATCATCCTTGGATGTCGTTAATTTACTCTTGGGACGACGTTAAACTTACGACGGTTGGCTTCCCGAAACTCTGCTCTGTTCCCCATCCCTCGAAACTCAACGTGGGGTGGCGCACCGATTCGATTCCTGTGAACAACGACTGAGATGGTGGCGCGTGGCAATCGAAACACCCGCCAGGAGTACCTTAAATATGGATGGGGGAATGCCATCGTTAATCACCTTTCCAGCTTGAACTTACCACTGAGATGGCTTCCAGAGGCGAGTGGAGATCTTATGGCAACCATGGCAGCCGACGCGCAACCGTCAACATCGATGCGGAGGTTTATGCTGAGTCGCTCGCAATCAATGAGCGACTCATCAAGGCGGCTGAGCAATACCTGGCCGTTTCCACAAAAGAGATAGAGGTCCTGCGTCGGACCAACAGCCACCTGGAGGGGCAAGTAGCATCCCTCCAGTGCCTGATCGCCGACGCAGCGACCGAAGGAGATGAGAAGCCCCAGTGAGGGCTAATGTATTTTTTTTTTTTTTTTTTGATAAATAAAATTAAATTTTAGTAACTTGGTTGTCGCAGGCCTTCTCGCCGTGGTCAGTTCTAAGCACGGGTGTCGTCAGATGAGAGCTTGTGTATCGTCAATTTTCAACTGGAGTGTCGCGAACGACGACAGCACCGACTCAGGCAGTTAACGACACCCCAGTTCTCATCTTACGACACCCTAACTTTTAGGCGATGACACGATGACGTGACTGTTAAAGCGGGGTGTTCTCCATACGGGTGTCGCGGGCCTGCTCTCCAGCGTCGTTTATAAGCACGACACACCCTTTATAGCATTTAAAGCCACCGCATAGAACAAGCTATGACCAGAAAAATACTACTTACAAAACAGTTATGACTCTCAGAGTGTCATAAATATTTCGTTCTAAGGTAGTTACCCGCGCATTAAATGCATTAACTAACTCTAACCAGAAAAATACTGTTGGTTGTAATAAAGAAGTGGGAAGAAAGAGTTTTTACTTTGTGCTGCGGATGACATTTCCTTCAGGAGTTTTTCTACGAGACTCAAGTAGCCAGGTTTTCCAGCGCTTGATGCTGAAATATTTTCTTTCGACCGGAGAAGAAACAGAGTTCTTCTTGCACAGATGACATAAAACGTAAATGGCGCCATGAAGGAGGGAAAGGGCATTTTCGTCCGCATGCAAATTTTAAAAAAAAGCGAACAGCATTAAATGGCCGTCACGTTCAGAACGTTACATCAAAGCACAGCCCATACCGCCCTCAGGTCATCCACGTCGGAGCCACGTGGACCAATCGGAAGACGCGGTGCAGCCCACGTAGGCCTTGCTGCACCGAGGGCGGTGTACAAAGTGTTTTCCTTTTCTGATTGCCATACCAACTTTGGATGGTAAGCTTTCATGGCCCAACAAAGTCAATCTTCACCACGACACCATCATTTTCATGCGAAAAAAACTTACTACACCGCACACGCGCATTATTTCGCACCGCACATGCATCAGCATGCATAAGTGGCCAATTCACACGCCGATGCATGCTTACTGCATCGAAGGACGATACAGCAAGCTTTTTTTTTCATGCCCTTTTAGTTCACATCAAAATATTCTTTACAAGCATTATAATTTTTTAAACAATTTTTTATTAATAGCCATTATATAAAATTAAAAGATATAGCAATTAATTGAAATTCTTGTTTTTTATTTTAACAAAAAAAATATATTTTAACAAATCTTATTTAAATAAAATAATATTGTCTAACTTAAGTATTTATAACAACTTTTTTTAAGAAATTTTTTGTGATTGCTACCTAATCAACTAATATGTTTATTTATTCTTAGTAACCACTATTTTCTAATATGATACTAAAATAATAGTATATTTTAATTTTAGATTGGTTGGGTTCAATTGAATCTTTTTTTTTCTTCTATTCCACTCGGCTTAAAAATATAATATTTAAAATATCTTATTTTTAACATTTATATATCATCAAAATTTTGCATCTGATTAGGACGTGCTGACTTACTGTTAAGAAATCCGTTGAGTTAAATTGAGTATATGTCATCAAAAATTTGGTCTCGTCCAAACCCAAATCAAGCACCTTGGATCTATGCTCATGAGATCAGCTTACTGACCCCATATGGTAGGCAACATAAAAATAATATGAACAAAAAAATTGTTTTATTAATAAACTAGGGCTCATCAGACTGTCTCTTAGCAGGTCAACCATAGACTTACAGCCCTCACATACTCTTACAAATAATATCCCAAACATCCATGTTTATAGATTAAAAAAATTCAAACATGATAGAAAATAAGTTTTTATACCAACAAGGGCTTTTTAACAACTAAGCAAAATAGTCCTAACCAAATAAGGAGTTGGAGTAAAACCCATGCTTTGTTTCATTTCCAACACATATCCCTGATTCAAAACTTCTAATTGAATAATTTCCTCTCAAATTCTCCAGCTGCAAATCCTAGATCCATGTCTTGGACCAGTCCAAATCATCTATCTTTTTCCTTCGGATGGGACTTCCATCTTAGTCTCCAAAGGAAATGAATTCTCTTTTCACACATTAATCTTAATGGCATTGAGCAAGAGTTTGCAAAATCATCACAATAGACACCAAATTTGCAGTTCAATTATAATTCACCAATCTGTCATCTTTGGACAAGCAATCACAGCTTTCAGACATGTTCTGAAAATTATTTTAAGAAGAGAATTTGCCACAGGATAACAACATCATGATAATAAATATATTATGATGTATATGGATATAAAAAGGCACTTCAAACAAGTGACATAGTGTCTACCAGACCTCACCAAAGCTCAAATAAATGAAATAATTAGAAAAACTGATAACATGATGACCAAGAAGCGACTCTAACGCAGTAATCCTCCGGCTATTTCTCTGATCAGGATAGGAGATGTGACAGGATACCCCCTCCTATGCCAAAATGGACCACCAGAAGAAGAACAAGCTCACCAAGCCTGAGATTCCATAACAGGTAGCACGGTGGGCACTCCCTCCTGTATTTCCTCCAGGAGTAGCTGCAATTTAATATAACCAAACAAAAAAAAAAAGGGTCACAACCACAAGGACTAAGCCAACATCCTATTTCTCTTCCTAAACTATATTTGAAAGTAGTGTTCTTAGCAAGATAACAATATTTTATAGAATGCCATTGAAACTACTGTTGGAGCACAAGAGTGTCTAGATTACTTCCATCACAAGGTAGACAAAATCAGCAGAACATGTGGTTGAGTTATACTGGTATGGACCCATACAGACAGCCACATAACTTGTGGAAGGTAAAGAAACAATCATGTTGCTACCTTGGTTACTCCTAATTCAATTAACTCCCTTTGAATACCTTCCACAACAAAACTTTATTTCAGCTAGAACAGTGATGCTGATTGAAAGGCTAGACTAGAGATGGCCCCACATTGCATGTAGGCCCACAGCATGGCTCCCAGTATTCAATACTTGGGAACACAATTAAATTAGAAAATTATCCTGATTATCCTCTTCTGAAGCTACGATCAATTATACTGCAACTCGACAATCTTCCAGCTCTCTTCCTGTTTGGACAATCTACAGATAGGTATTTTAATGTAGCCTTTGATTTTCTTCCCCTCAGAAATAGACTAATCCTATTCTCTAAAGCATATATTTTTGTGTGATTTGCTAGATACCTGGTATCTCTATCTCCAAACTTTTGCTACAATGAATTGATGATGTTTTTTACTAATGATATCATAATTTATTTGGGGAAAGAAAAACACAAGCATAATGTGATATCAAACAGGTGCTGCAATATTCTGATACAGATTATACTATGTACTGATGATATGGATTTCATAAGATAAAGTTTGAAGGAATAGGACATGGAATTGTTAATGCACATATTATGCCTTCACAAAAAAAAAAAAACGGAATAGACCAAAAATATGGTAGGAGAATATTATCAAAGGTTATAATTAATTGGGTTACTTCTACTTAACCCTCCTTAAATATGGGGTATTTGCACATTCTTCCCTAAATTAAAAAAATTTGCAACCAATCCTTCAATTTCAATTTCAATTGCAACTAGCCTTTACTGTTTAAATCTGAAATTAAAAGTAACGAAGAAGTGGAAACACGATTTTTTTTTTTTTTTTGAACCCTATGTAGGCTTTTGTGATTTAACAAAATGTGATTAAAGTTGATCTAGGACTAGTTATCATATCTTTATAAATATAGATGGTTAAGAATATAGTTGCTCATGTTTATGACATTCTTGCATATTAGACTTCATAAGTCTTGCGATGCATGTGATTGATCCAAGAGGAAGCATCATCTGGTTGATGGGTGCAATTAATAGTGGCAATTTTTGGTTGGACCCCTTTACTTGGTCCGACCCGGTCCCGATCCATCCAAACTAACCCATTGGGTTTGTGAATCAGGTATAGGTCAACTAATCTCGACTTGCCTGTGGGCAATCGTTGAGTCATAAAGGATACAATAAATTGTTTTAATATTCATATCATATTGGCATGTGTGTGTGTGTGTGCGAAGCATGGTCCATGAGCTGTAGCACAAATGGTCCAAAATTAATGAAAAACAGCCAATCCATTCAGTATAAAGTCCAGAACTAAAATGGCTTGTGCCTTGAATTCTATTGAATACTGACTGTAGGCAAATAGCAAGGACTGCAACTCCTAATCAATTCCATTAACTAGCTTGAGTTCTACTTATTTTGCTCAAAGTGCGTTCAAAATAATGGGTTCGGTAACTTGCCTGGGGGAGAATTCAGCGCTGCAAGCAATCAATCATCAAGAAAGACAAGGAGTTAGCAGCCACAGAACATAAAATCAATGGAATAAATAGGTTAAGCGAAATTCTATACTAAGCACCGAAGTAGAGCGCTCAGTTCCCAAACAGCCAACAGATCAGCAAAAAGGGTATCGACACGTACAAATGACTCGCTAAAAAGCCTGTGTGCTCGATACTACATCCCGGAGGCCGCTGAACCGATTCCCACGCGTTTTCCTCTCGTTTCCCACGGCAGGTCGGCAAGACCACAGCTCGACGGCCGGCATCATCTCGATTCACGAGAGTCATCGGCTCCCCGTGATCAAGAAAGCGATGTGGGGGACAGATAGCACCTGCGGTGCAGGCAGTCATCGATGCCACAGCGGCGGGCGAGCTGGAGGGCGTCGGCGACGCCTAAGGAGATTGGGTTCCTTGTAGACCGCGCACAGGCACGCGAGCTCGTTGGTCACCGCCTCCTTCAGCGGCGTGCAGCACGCGTCCGGCGGGTTCGTGGCGTGCAGGTAGTTGGCGCACGGCACCAGTTTCGACACGCATGTCTGCTGTCCCATCGCCACCGCCGCCATCATCGCCACCGTCGCCACCATCCATCTTCTGCCCTAAAAGCCCCAAAATGGTTTCTTCAGAAATTGAGAACCAGAATGACCAGGAAAGCGATTGGAGACCATATCTGATAGAAATCTATGGATGGACGGCATGCAATCAAAAAGTGGCATAAGGCATAAATAAAATTGGCCGTTGCATTCAGATGAACATTTGAATCCATTAGGCACTAAATTCGTGCTTCGAAGGTCTCTGGCGCTGGGTTTCCCTGTGCTTTAAGATTCGGGATCCGACTTCATCGTCCTTGATTCTCCGTCGTTCTGAGCCTTCTTGGCTTCTCCTGCTGACTGCGAGCTCCTTCTGGCTTCCTCTCTTCTCCCATGGCTTCAGATTCGGGTGTGGGTGGCTCGAGCTCTGGGAAGAGGTTTGCGGATAACGGGTTTCAGTGGGTATCGTCTTCTCCCTCGCCGGCGGCTGTGGCGCGGCTCGAAGACTCCTTCCCTGAGGTGGTCAGCATCCCAGCTGCGGAGCTCGAAGCAGAAGTGGATAGCTGGCAGACTTCTTCCATCATTGTTCGGACGTATAACAAATGGATTCCGGCTGATGCTGTTATCAGGGAATTCCGAAGGGCTGGCATTCCTGGTGAAATTGCTGCTCTTAGTCTGGCATTTAGATGCCATATCTTCCGATTTGCCTCCCTGGAAGCCAGAAACTTGGCACTGAATCGCCCCTGGGTGGTGAACGGCCAGTTGGTTGGAACAGAGGCCTGGCGTGCGGAGTTCATCCCAGCCGAAGATTCGATCCCTACTGCTTTGGTATGGGTTCGATTGCCTAGCTTACCTATCGAATTTTGGAAGGAGGCCTTCATCAGAGCGATATTGGAACCAGCTGGCGAATTTCACTGTGTTGATGCTGCGACGAAGGCGAGGAACAGAGGAGGCTTCGCGCGGGCTTGTCTGAGGATTGATCTTCGGCGCCCGCTTCGCCCAGGTGTCCGCGTCCAGGGGAGCTATCTTCCCTTCTGGCAGCAAATCATTTATGAGAATTTGGATGGAGTGTGCCTTCGCTGCGGCTCTCTTCATCTGGGGGTCCCCTGTTTGCATCCGGAGTCGTCTGGAGAAGGCGTAGCTGATGCGGTACCTGTTTTTGGTTCATGGCTGGTTGCGGTCCGTCAGCGGAAGGTAGCTACTGGTCCGTTGATGGTTGACAAGGGAAAGCTCAGGCGAACTCCTCTTCGGCTCCCTCAGCTTCTTCCCCTGCTTCACCTATACGCAAGGATGGTCTTCGTCCGGGTTCCAGTCGGTCTGATGATTGGATTTCTCCGGTGAAGACGGCTCGCCGGAGACCTTCTATGGCATTGAAGAAAGGATCAGCAGTGGCTAAGGGAATGGCTCAGGCTGCGTTGAATGAGGAGGCCAGTGTTGCTTTGAATGAAGGCGTGCCGGTGCGCATGGAGCGTGCCGGTACTGTTCATTCTGAATGCTCTGAGAAGGAGGCTGAATTGGGAGTTAAATTGAGTGGTGGAGAGGTCCTTTCTAATCTTGCAGATAATCCTTTCGCTGCTCTTGCATTGCCTGATGGTGGAGTGGTTCAGTTAGGGAGCAAGGATGCTTATCTAGCTCCTCTTAAGCGAGCTAGATCGGAGATATCGTTGCCACCAAGGTCCATTACTAAGGCGGATAAGCATAGAGGCAAAGGGAAGGCTCATTCTGCCATGAGTGAGGGGGCGTTCAGCAGCTCTCGTTCCCTGGCGGCTCAGCCTCCTAGCACTCATGTAGGTCCCCTGGTGATGTCACATTCAGAAGGAGGAGATGGGTTTATTTCGATCGATGCTGCTTGTATTCAGGGTCCCCAGGCCAAGGTGGAGGGCATTGCAAGGGAGGGCCAATCGGCCTCTTCTTCTTCTTTGCCTCCAGTACTCTCTTCAGCGGATGGGGTTATTGTAGATTGTGTTATGAGGGAGGACCAGGAAAGGGTCCCAGCTTCCTCCACCTTGTAAATGAAGATTCTAGTATGGAATGTACGAGGAGCTCGAAAGCCATCTTTTCGTTCCTCGTTCAGTAGACTATTGCTGCTTCATAAATTTGATATCTGTATTCTCTTAGAAACCAGGCTGTCGGGTGATAGTCTTGCTCGATTCCGTAGACAGATTGCTCGATCCTGGTCTTCATATGCTGTGGAGGCTGATGGTTTGTCGGGAGGCATGCTGGCTATCTGGCGTGATGCTGCTGTTACGGTTGATGCTTCCCATCAATGTAACCAGTTTATTAGCCTTGCCGTGACCGAGGGGAATTCTGATCCTTGGCTTCTATTAGCTACTTATGCCAGTACGGACTATCGGGAGAGAAGGGTTCTCTGGTCGGAGCTACTCTCTCTCCTTGCTCAGGGGTTCCCGACTATTGTTGCGGGGGATTTCAACTGCATCACTGAGGCTAATGAAAAACGTGGCGGTCGTCGTGTTACTGGCTCAGCTGATATCTTGGAATTTAGAACCTTTATTGCTTCCTCTGGATTGATGGATTTGGGATTTGGAGGGCCTCAATTCACTTGGTGTAACAACCGCCAGGGGTCGGCCCGGGTCTGGGAAAGACTTGACAGAGCTATGGCTAATCCTCAGTGGCTCCAGAGGTTCTCGAGGGTATCTGTCTCTCACCTGCCTCGGATAGCTTCTGATCACTGCCCGATTATGATTTCCACAGAGGTGGATCAGATTATGCGGAAACAGTTTAGGTTTGAGAAATTCTGGACAGGCTATCCTGGTGCTCGTTCTATCATTTCTCAGATCTGGCATACTCCTGTTCGGGGGAATGCTGTCTACCGGCTCTCTCGACGTCTGAGGATGGCAAGGAATCGGCTGTCCAGATGGAACAGAATGGAGGTGGGGGATCTGGTCAGACAAGTTGAAAGTGTTGAAGAGAACATCACTATCTTACAGACTAAGGAGGATAAGGAAGGCTTTCTGGGTGATTCGGATATGTCGGCGCTGAGGGAGCTGCTTGCACGTCATCACTCCCTTCTCCGTCAGCAGGAGATGTACTGGTGGCAGCGGTCTAGGGTCCAATGGATTTGTGATGGGGATCGAAACACCAGATTTTTTCATCAGGCTACCCTAAAGAGGCGGGCTGGCAATAGGGTTCGGAGGCTAGTTGATGATGAGGGGAATACTCGGGAGGATTTCCACTCTATCCGGGAACTTCTTCTTCATTTCTTCCAGTCGAGATGGACTGAGTCTTTAGGTGATGGGGGTCCGGTTGTGCAGGTCCCGGAGGCTAGGAAGGTCTCCTCTGGGGATAATGATATGCTTATTCGGACGATTTCTAGTGAGGAGGTTAGGGAGGCCCTCTGGGAGCTTGGGCCGGATAAGGCCCCTGGACCTGATGGATTCCCGCCTTTCTTCTTCCGTCACTATTGGGACATTATCGGTCAGGAGGTTGGTCAGGCTGTCCTGGATGTTTTCCATGCTAGACATATTCCTTTAGAGTGGAATCAGACTTATATCTCCTTGGTGCCTAAGCGTGTGGATGCTTCCCTCCCGCAGCACTTTCGGCCGATTAGTCTTTGCACTACTTTGTACAAGGTCTGTGCTCGTCTTTTAGCTAGCCGCCTTGCTGTGGTGATCCCTCGCCTCATCTCGGTGGAGCAGGGGGCTTTTATCAGAGGACGATCTATTTCTGATAACGTCCTTATAGCCCAGGAGTTTATGCATGACCTCCAGCGTGCCCCGGTCAGCCGATGTCTTATGGCCGTTAAGCTTGATATGGAGCGTGCTTATGATCGTATGTGCTGGGCCTTCTTGTATCGCACTCTTTTGGAGTTTGGGTTTGATGATCTGTTTATTGAATGGATTAGGGCCTGTATTGAAAGGCCCTCTTTTTCTTTGATCGTCAATGGTACCCCGTCTGAGTTCTTTCGCTCCTCTGTGGGTCTTCGACAAGGCTGCCCTTTATCTCCACTGCTGTTTATCTTGGCTGCGGATGATCTTTCTCGTGCTTTATGTCAGGCTCAGATTGATCGTCGGATCACTCCCTTTATGGCCGAGTCTGAGGGGCCCTCCGTCTCTCACCTACTTTTTGCTGATGACTGTATTTTGTTGGGCAGGGCCTCTGTAGAGGATGCTGCATCTTTTCATACTATTATCCAGAGCTATTGTCAGGCCTCGGGTCAAAAGGTCAATTTTCTCAAATCCTCTATATGTTTCAGCCCGAAGACTCCCAGGACCACCAGAGAAGTCATTATTCAGCTGTCTGGTATTACTGCCCAGGCGGATAAGCTTATGTATTTAGGGATCCCCATCACTGGGAGACGTCCCCGATGCTCTGATTATGCAGCGATCGAGAGGCAGGTACGTCAGCGCATAGAGAGCTGGCAGGTCTCTAATCTGTCGATGATGGCCAGAGTCATTATTATTCGCTCGGTTCTATCCTCTCTTCCCTTGTATCTTATGTCGAATGCTGCTATCCCTATTACCTGCCTGAAGAGGAT
Source organism: Calamus simplicifolius (assembly GCA_900491605.1). Lineage (NCBI taxonomy): Eukaryota > Viridiplantae > Streptophyta > Magnoliopsida > Arecales > Arecaceae > Calamus > Calamus simplicifolius. Next base: position 15,832 of record UESW01003182.1, on the reverse strand, counting down.
TGAAAAATGCTTTCGCGACTTTCTGTGGGCTTCTAAGCAAGGAGGTCACGGGATGCATCTTTTATCATGGGATATGGTCTGTATGCCTATCAAAGAGGGCGGTCTTGGTATTCAGTCTCTTATTACTCGTCGTGAGGCCCTTTTTGCTAGACACGCTTCGAGATTCCTACTGGAGCCGCAATGCCTCTGGAGTTCGCTGATGCGATCGAGGTATGGTGATTGGGCGCCTGACTCATCTATTTCTCCGCCTCGTGGTTGTTCCTCCTTCTGGAAGGCGGTTTGTCATTATGGCCAGACTATCTTGGAGCATACTTCGTGGATGATTGGAGATGGATCATCGATTGATGTTGTCCAGGATTCTTGGATTGCGGAGCTTCCTTTTTCTAGGTGGCCATCCTTCATCAGCATCGATGTCCCGGCTAACTTAAGAGTAAAGGATCTGATCTCTACTGATTCCCCTGCTTGGCATATCCCCTTGGTGACCAGTTTCTTTGGTTTGGATCTCTCCCGCCGAATTGTTTCCATGCCTCTTACCACTGATTACTCTCCGGACACTAGGATATGGCAGAGAACCTGTCTCTCTAAGGCCCCCTCAAGGGATCTGGTCAACTTGCTTAGGCCTCATTCCCAGCGATCGGCTAGTGCTGCTTGGATTTGGAAGCTTCCTATTATCCCCAGGGTTCAGTTGTTCATTTGGAAGCTCATGTGGGACTGTCTCCCTACTTGTGGTCTTCTTTCGAGTAGGGGCTTATCTATTCAGCCGACCTGTCCTTTATGCTATCTGGAGGAGGAATCTTCGGATCATGCTATCTTTGGCTGCCCCAGAGCTAGACAGGTCTGGATCATGATAGGTTATTCTAGTAGCCAGGACGACTTGGGCTCTCATCATTCTTCCTTTCTCTCTGATCTTCGGCAGTCCTCTATTCAGAAGAAAAGATTGTGGGCTACTACGGCGAACCAGATCTGGCTGTCCAGAAATCTGTTTATCTTTACTGGAGAGAATCTTTCCACTCTTAGCATTGTGAGGAAGATTAGACTCTTGATGGCGGACTATGCTCGTGTTGGCTTTGACACCTCTGGCCTCTGGGGTTCCCCTGCTGCTTCGGCAGCGAACCGGCACACGGTTTTCATTTCATGGGAACCCCCTCCTCCAGGGGTGGTCAAACTCAACTTTGACGGGAGCGTCCGTGGTAGAGCGGCTGGATCTGGCTTTGTTATCCGCGGTACTCAGGGTGATTTATTGGCTGCTGGAGGATTTGGCTCTCTTGACTCCTCTGTCCCCATGACTGAGCTTCATGCGGCATGGGTGGGTATCTCATTTGCTGTTCGTACTCTTCACGTTCAGAGGCTCTTCATCGAGGGTGATTCTATGTTGGTCATCTCTTGGCTGAAGAAGGTGTTCTGCCCTGCTGGTCATACCAATCCGATCCTTAGGGATATTTGGTCCATGCTAAGGGATGTGGAAAGCGTCCAGATCCGCCATATCTTCCGGGAGGCCAATGCGGCGGCGGACTGGGTTGCATCCTTTGTGGCCCAGCATGCTGGGTCGTGGTCGTGGAGTGTTGGCGATCCCTGCCCTATTCCGTTGGAGCAAATTTTGTATTCGGATCTTTCTGGGCTGATTCACACTAGATGACTGTGATCCGCGTAAACGAGGCGCGTCATATCATGATACGCATGATGTCCAATTGAATTATGCTTCGGTGCACGGAAGAATAATTAAATAAAGAACAAAATATGTTTCAAAAATAACAGGATAATAAATTAAATAATAATTTCTTATTATTAAAATTAAAATTAAAAAAATAAAATATTTAAATAGAATAAAAACAATAGCATATGTTTTGATGAAATAAGTAAACTTCTTTAATAGAATTTGACATTCTATAGAATAAAATATAGTTTTGACTTATGAAAAATAAATATAAAAAAGAAATTTAAAAAAAATTCTATTCCCCTTGCATTCTGGTATACTAAATTCATCCTTAGGAATGTTGAAAGTGGCCAAGTTGGATTGAACCAAATAAATATTTTGAATGTTTGATACAGCTATTAGCCTCCTCTTCCAGAGGCAGCCATTGGGGATCAGCTACTACTATAATAAAGCCTCGGTTGGAATGATGATCCAATCATTCGCTACTGAAAAATCATTGCTTATGATATCCTAAGGAAAAGTTTTTGTGCATCAGTCTCTAATGCTATAAAACGCATATCAGATGTGCAAATTAACCGTACATATGTATTATTGTGCATACAGTGCGTGCTATATCTATTGGGCTATAGTATATATAGTAGCATAGATGTACGATCAATTTGAATGCATGCTTTATGCATTAAAGATCGATGCACAAAGTTTTTTCATCCTTCCAAACGAGGAGAGGAGGTGTGAATTGGCTGCTAGAATATTTTTGAGCAGCTGTTTTCCAATAGCTGATGGTGGACCAACCGCAAATCCAAACAGTCCTCCATACGAAAAAGCCCTTGATAAGGTGAGATGGTGCACAATTATTCATTTAAAATGGCTCCATGGTGCGAACGGATGGCAACGTCCAACCCCTTCCGTGGGCGGCAAGGAGTTGCCTATTTTTAAATTGATTTTGGCTTCTTTCTTTGCAAATTCTATTGTCTCGGTCAAGATAATAAAAAAGTAAATGGTTATGGAAGAAAAATAAGTATCCAGATGATCGACGTATGAACGTGCTTCAACAAGTTTGAACAAGTTTGGGTCTGAGTATTTGGAACGCGTCTCGATCGGCGGCGACTTGGCAGGATTTTGGAGCTATTTTTGCCTCCATCAACGATGACGTTTTTCAATGTTCAAATGATTATAGTTGACCACAGAGAACTTTGGGAGCAAAACATGGACTCCCATGAAGGAAGTCTAAAACATACAACCAACCGGCTTCAAAGTTTGAATGCTGGTGTCGTAGTAGTATATTGCGTGGCTCTTTGTTCGGGTTGCGGTTCTCGAATGAAACCTGCCCTAGATGCATGTCTATCTCTCGCCACGGTTTGATAGGAGTCTCAAGTCTCAAGTCTCAACAACCCCGTGTTGGGAAGAAGCCAAACGTAAAGGGCATGGAGAAGAAGGCGTCAGTTATTACGTGTAGTGGAATTAAATAGATCATGTGATCTGTGATGATGGCTTACTGTGTATCTTTTAAGGAATTTCGTCGTGTATCGTTTTTATCGCCATGCTTGAATGAGGTTTACAAATGAGCACCGAGCGGGGCCGTGCCGTGAACGCCCCGCCTGGAACGCGGTGGAACTAAAGCGTAGAAGTTGAGAGAGATGTACTTAAGCCACTCTGTAGCACAAAGCACCAGCAATGTCCAAGTGCAGGAACTGTTTTAAATCCAGGAGAGCTCTCCGGCAAGGAAAAGTCTTTATACACCTTGTTTGGTACAGAATGGCTTGTATCAAACATGATAATTTGCTCATACAAATCACCGCACCTGATATAGATCATCATGCATCAAAGCGATGTACAATGATTTTTTTCTTCCAAAAAAGTTATATCAATATTTCCCATGAGGGCCTTAGTTAGAGAAAGTTCGCAGGGTCCAAAGTCGAAGGCAGAAAAGACTTTGTATACCGCATCAGGTGCAGTAAGTCCTACGTGGGCTGCATTATTCCTTTTTATTGGTTCACATGCATATGATACCCATTAAAAAATGTTAAGACAGCTTTACGATATCCCAAAAAAAAAATTACGACACTCCAGTTTTAAACTTACGGCACCGTAGTTATAAAATTAAGACAACCGTTTAGAAAGTAAAAAAAAAATTATGATACCTTAGTTTTAAACTTACGACATCATAGTTATAAAATTAAGACACCGTTCAAAAAAGCAAAAAAAAATTACGACATCATAGTTTAAAACTTACAACACCGTAGTTATAAAATTAAGACATCCACTCAGAAAATGTGTTTGTACACAAATTTCAAAAAAAGCTGTTTGACATGCATTAATACTCTTCAGCTTTTTTTGAATTTATGTACAGACATGTTTTCTGAGTGGGTATCATAATTTTATAACTATGGTGTCGTAAATTTACATCGTATTTTTTTAACTTTCTTAATGGGTGTCTTAATTTTATAACTATGGTGTCATAAGTTTAAAATTGGGATGTCATCTTTAATTTTTACGTGACGTGCATTAATACCCGTTCAGCTTTTTTTTAAAATTTATGTACAGACATAATTTTCTGAATGGGTATCATAATTTTATAGCTATGGTGTCGTAAGTTTACAACTGGGGTGTCATAAATATTTGTTTACTTTCGGAATGGATGTCTTAATTTTATAACTACGGTGTTATAAGTTTAAAACTAGGGTGTCGTAATTTTTTCTTTCGGGATGCCATAAAACTATCTTAATATTTTTTAATGGGTGTCATACACATGTGGACCAATAAAGAGGAGCGATGCAGTTCACGTAGGACTTGCTGCACTGGATACAATGTACAAAGTCTTTTCCATGCTGCTAAGTCTTTGGGCCAGCTTTCGAAGGACCCGCATGATTTTTTTCAAAAAAATTTAAAATAAGTTTATGATATTCATAAAATTTGTAAAGTTGCTTTTCTAATTCCATCAAAAGTTGTCTAATGTTATACTTCATAAACCTTCTATTTGAAGCTTTGTTTTTCTAGAAGCTTTCTTCGCATTTATCGGGTGGATAGGTTAGAAGTGGGCTTCGATTGAAACAAGGCCTTTTTTTTGGTACAAACAGATGATCACACTGATCTAGCATGAGTCAACCCTAAGAGATCAGAAAATAAAATCTGTTTGAGTACAAAATGGCAAGGATCACCCTGCTTCCAACTCCAAATCCCAGATTGATAAGCCACCAAGCCCACAATCCAATCTGCCGCAGAATTGGCTTCCTGGTAGACATGACGGATATGAACTCGATGAGCTTCCTGAAGGGTGGCTCAGATATGTAGCAGAGGGTTGAAAGTAATCTGATCACCACTATCCTGCTGGAGCCATCGGATAACAGTGAGCGAATCCCTCTCAATGAGGAGACAGTGAGCACGAAGAATCTGAGTGGCGTAGGATATACTAGCCCATGTTGCATACAACTCAGCCAGCGGGACAGAACAATCCAGGAGGCCAAGGCCGCCAGCAACCAGCATAGCACCATCAAACCCACGGATAATAAAAACTGAGCCGACAAGTATGCTACGAACACTACCATCAAAATTGATTTTAACAAACCCTAGGGGTGGGAGCTCCCAAGAAATAAAAACTGTATGCAGGTTCGCTGCCGAAGTAGCAGAGGAGCCCCAGTGGCCAGGACTGTCGAAATCAGGAGCAGAGCGGTAGTGTGTGAACTCCACAGATAAGGAGATAGCTCGTCGAGCAGTCCTCTGTGGAGGAACATGATCATCAGCAAAAATAAGATGGTTCCACGAGATCCAGATCTGGTAAGCAGTGTAGGCCCAAGTGGCAACTAGCTGCTGGTTGCCCCTCCGAATATCAGTCAAAAGAGTCGCACACAGAGAGGCAGAGACATTCTGACCAAGATGGTGTGGTAACCAATAAAATGCCAAATCTGTCTGCTCTGGGGCAGGTAAAGATTGTGTGATCAGTCGTCTCCTCCTTCCGACCGTACACTGGGTAGGTTGGCTGAATAGACAACCCCCTACTGGAGAGCATAGAGCAGGTAGGAAGGCAATCCCATGCAAGCTTCCACATGAAAAGTTGAATCCTGAGATGGATAGGAAGCTGCCAAATCCACGCCACATCCATCATTTGTTGGGCCTAAGGCCTATAAATTTTCATGAGATCCCTGACTGAAGCACTGGGAAGATAGGATCTCTTCCATAATCTGGTATCAGCTATATGTCCCGGAATGAGAGGAATAGAGAGAATCCGTTGAGCCAGCTCATCACCAAAGCACTGGGCCACCGTGGGAAGGTTCCAGGAGGAGCGGTGTGGGAGATCAAATCACTGACTCTCATGCTACTAGGAGCACTGCTACTGATGAAAGTAGGCCAGCGAGAAAGGGGAATATCAGCTATCCACGCATCTTGGACAGCATCAACCAAGGAGCCATCACCAATCATCCAAGAGATGTTGTTCAAGATATCCGGAGCATGACGACAAACCTCCTTCCAGAAGAAAGAGTGACCCCGAGTGGACTGAAAATCTGTAGAGGGATTCCAATCTCCATATCTGGCACACATAAAAGAGCTCCATAGAGAATGCAGATCAAGAAGGAACCGAGTAGCATGCCTCACCATCAGAGCTTCCCTCCTGACAATCAATGACTGAATGCCAAGGCCACCATCCGCAATTGGCAAGCAAACCATATCCCAAGCAAGCAAATGGATACCATGCCCATCTTGACTGGATGCCCAAAGGAAATCTCTGAAACATCTCTCTATCCTTCTCAGGCACGACAGAGGGACAGCGGAGTTCGAAAGGAGATAAAGAGGTAGAGAGGTAAGTACAGTCCGAAGGAGAGTAATCCTGGCCATCATGGATAGCCCAGAGACTTGTCATCCATCCAAACGATCACGGACCCGATGCTCAAGATCAACATAGTCATTGCACCTAGGTCGCCTTCCCGTGATAGGGATCCCCAGATAAAACAGGCGGTCAGTCTATTTAGTAATGCCCAAAATACAGATAATGGCCGCTTTAGTATTACTCGTAATCCTTGGGCTGAAGCAGATGGAAGATTTTAAAGATTAATCTTTTGACCAGAGGCCTGACAGTAATGCTGAAAGATGGAAGCAAAGGTAAACGCATTATGAACAGTAGCCTTTCCTAGGAGAATGCAATCATCAGCAAAAGAAGGTGGGAAATCGAAGAACCTTGGGGTCCCGCAGAGAAAGGGGCTAGACATAAATCATACTGAGCCTGAGAGAGCGAGCGGGATAGGTCATCTGCAGCTAAGATGTTGACCCAATTTAATTTTAATGATAAACAAAACTATTTGAGTATAACTCATGAAGTTACTAATGATTTTGATTAAGTGTTTCAGTTTATAACTTGTTTAAATGATCAAAATCTCGAGAGAAATCAAGTTTGGAGTTTAATTCTATATCAAGGTAAGATTGCAGACATTAGAGTCGACACCTAGAATCACAGAGTCGACTCTGAAAAACGGCACGGACTAGAGTCGACACCTGGAACCTGTAGAGTCGACTCCAACAGAAAAATAGAAAGATGGTTTTTTGGGTCTCAAATTAGAGTCGACACCTGAGGAGTTAGAGTCAACTCCAGAAGAAAAATATGTCGACCCCATAAAAGTTAGAGCAGACTCCAAATCGGGCTGTTTGGGGATTTCAAGTTAGAGTCGACCCCAGGAAAGTCAGAGTCGACTCCAGTTTGTCAGAAATGACTTTCAGATGTGTCAGAACGTCTCTAAACCTACTTTTTACTTTAAATCTCAACGGCTATTACCTTATTTGTTCCTAACTTTTCTTCCATTTTGATTCTAACGGATAGTTTTCATCTATTCTTAGTATTGGAAGGATCTATAAAAGATGATGGATGTGACCATTTAGAAGGAGAAAAAAAAAGAAAAAAAAAGAAAAATAGAGAAAAAAAGAGAAGAAAAATCCGAGAGAAAATCAGAAGAAAAATCAAAGGAAAATTGTATTGATTCCCTGAAAGAAAAGAGAGAAATCCCTAGTCTTCACACTTTCATTTTGAGGAGATTTCTAAGTTTGAAGAAGCAAACGAGTAAGCCCTAGTTCATGTTCTTCATCTGTTCTTCGAGCTTCAAGAGCATACTCAAGGAAGATCCATTCAAAAGCAAGAAAGAGGAGAAGAATCAAGCCAAAAAATCTACAAATCAGGCTTTTATTTCTATCTCTTTGTTTGAATAGTTAACTTGTCTTATTTGCCCATTTAAGGAGCAGCTGTTGTATCAAATATTCTTATTCTTCTTGTGACTGAGTCAATCAGGTGATTGCAGATTGCCTTGTGCAAGCAGTTGCTTGTGTGTAAGGTTTTGTGCTGGTGAACCTTGAAAACCAGCTGGGTTCGTTGTGCACCGGAAAAATAATAAGTTTGAGTTGTGATCTTGTAAAACAACTCTGCTGTAATCAAGGTTGATTATAGTGTGGACCCAAGAGGTACTTGGGAGTGGACGTAGGTGTAGGTACACCGAACCACTATAAAATTTTTGTGTTTGCAGTGCTTGACTCTTTATCTCTTCCTCTTCATCTCCTCATTGCATATTCTATTTTAATTGTTGCATATCTGTGATTTATTTTAAGTTTGGGGTTTTTCTTCAAAAGTGTTTAAATTTTAAAAAGACTCAATTCATCCCCCCTCTTGGGTTGCTATCTGGGACAACAATTGGTATAGCTAAATTTGCATCGCTATTTCAGTATTTTCTTGTGGTGTTGTTTCAACTACTAGGCCCCTGGAACTACTACACATGGACCTCTTTGGACCTACTAGAACCACTAGTCTAGGAGGAAAGAAGTATGGTCTTGTGATAGTAGATGATTACTCTAGATTCACTTGGGTAATATTTTTAGCTCATAAAGATGAGACTTTCTCAATATTCTGAAATTCTTCAAGAAAGTCACAAATGAGAAAAAACTACCATAGTGTCTCTAAGAAGTGATCATGGCACTGAATTTGAAAATCACTTATTTAAAAATTTTTTTAAAAATGGCATCCATCATAATTTTTCTGCACCTAGAACACCGCAACAAAATGGTGTAGTTGAAAGAAAAAATAGGACCTAGAAGACATGGCCCGTACCATGCTATGTGAAAGCAACTCCCAAAATACTTTTGGGCGGAAGCTATTAACACGGCATGTTACATCTTAATAGAGCTTTAATTAGGCCAATCATTAAGAAAACACCTTATGAACTATGGCATAATAGAAAACCAAACATAAGCTATTTTCATGCATTTGGTTGTAAATGTTTCATTCATAATAATGGTAAAGATAATCTAGGAAATTTGATGCAAAATCTGATGAAGGCATATTCTTAGGATATTCAACATCTAGTAAAGCTTATAGAGTATTTAACAAGAAACTTAATTGTAGAAGAATCTATTCATGTAGTCTTTGATGAATCTTTAGCATCAAGTTCTAAAAAGATTGATGATGAGGAAGATACAAACATTCTAGAAAGAGAATTGAAAAAAAATATAGATGTATCTTCAGATCATGAACAAGAAGCTAAAGATAATGATTTACCTAGGTTGATGTTATTGATACTAATCATAATGATATAGATCTACCTAGAGATTGGAGATATGCTATGGTCATCCAAGGGAATTGATTATAGGTGATCCATCTCAAGGAGTAAGAACTAGATCATCAATGAGAAACATCAATAATCATCTTGCATTTGTATCTCAAATTGAACCTAAAACTATTGAAGAAGCTGAAAAAGATAATAATTGGATGTTAGCATGCAAGAAGAATTAAATCAATTCACTAGAAATAATGTATGGACCTTAGTGATAGACCTAAAATCATTCTGTAATAGGATCAAAATGGGTATTTAGAAATAAATTAGACGAAAATGGCATAGTAATTAGAAACAAAGCTAGATTAGTTGCAAAAGGATATAATCAAGAAGAAGGAATTGATTTTGATGAAACTTTTGCACCTGTAGCTAGATTAGAAGCAATTAGATTATTACTTGCATTTGCATGTCATATGAATTTCAATTTATTTCAAATGGATGTTAAAAGTGCATTTTAAATGGATTTATAAATGAAGAAGTTTTGTTGAACAACCACCGGGTTTTGAAGATCATGAATTTCAAATCATGTTTTTAAATTACACAAAGCACTATATGGTTTGAAACAAGCACCTAGAGCTTGGTATGATAGATTAAGTAAATTTCTGATTGAAAATGATTTTATAAGAGGAAATGTGATAAAACACTTTTTTTGAAAAGAAAGAGAAGATTTATTAGTAGTACAATATATGTTGATGATATTATTTCGGTGCTACTAACAATTTCTTATGTCAAGAATTTGCTAAGTTAATGCAGGGAGAATTTGAAATGAGCATGATGGGAGAACTCAACTTCTTCCTAGGACTTCAAATCAAACAAGCAAAGGGAATCTTCATCAACCAACAAATACACAAGAAATGCTCAAGAAGTTTGGAATGGAATCAATCAAACCCTTGGAACACCAATGAGTCCTTCATGCAAATTGGACAAAGATGAAGATGGTAAGAAAGTAGATCAAAATATTATCGAGGTATGATCGGATCTCTACTTTACTTAACTGCAAGTAGACCAGATATATGTTTGCTGTTTGTTTATGTGCTAGATTTCAATCTGAACCTAAAGAATCTCACTTTAATTGCTGTTAAAAGAATTTTAAGATATTTAAGTGGAACTAAAAATGTAGGTTTATGGTATTCTAGAGACTCAACACTTAAATTTGATTGCATATTCTGATTCTGATTATGCTGGATGTAAATTAGATAGAAAAAGCACAAGTGGTGCATGCCAATTCTTAGGAGTAACTTAATCTCTTGGTTTAGCAAAAAGCAAAATTCGGTTGCATTATCTACTGCTGAAGCAGAATATGTTGCAGCTGGAAGTTGCTGTGCTCAAATCCTTTGGATTAAGCGACAACTTGAAGATTATGGCATAACACTTGATAAAACACCTATTAGATGTGATAACACGAGTGCAATAAATCTAACTAAAAATCCAATTCAACATTCAAGAACAAACACATGAAATTAGATATCATTTTATAAGAGAACATGTAGCTAATAATGAAATTTGTCTTGATATGTTAACACTGAGAACAATTAGCTGACATATTTACAAAACCTTTGAGTGAAGAGAGATTTTGTTATCTTAGAGGTGAATTAGGATATGTGACCCTATGGATTGATTTTGATACATTAAGGAATGAGAATCTAAATTTCTATCAATTTCTTGATATTCCTTCACTTTTTAAGGACAAATTATCTAGTCATTTGAGCTATTTGATCCTTAATTATTATTTTATCAAAATTTTATTATAATTTGATTAGTTTCATCCTTGAAATTCATTTTTTTGCTGAAACTGTTTTCAGTCTTGGAGTCGACACCTTACTTTGACTCGGTCTGACCTTGGAGCCGACCTGAATTCGGAGCCGACTCCAGTTCGAGCGCTGACTGTGTTAGCGATTTGGAGTCGACACCCGACTTTGCGGGAGTCGACCTAAGTCAAAAATTGATTTATTAGGGCAGAGTCGACACCTCGTCATCCCTTTCAAATCCTTCTCCAAAATTCCAAACTTTTCCAAACTCTTCAAAATCCTTGATTCAACCTCCATTGACCTCCATGGCTCCCAAAATCGAGGATCTTTTTGGTGCGGCCACCCACGGGAGACGTCCGTTCGAAGAACCGAGAGGCAATCTTCCAGTTCTTCGTCTTCCACTTCGACTCCGGAGGCTTCTCCATCTTCCACCCGGTAGATTGTTAGCCTGAAGGTTATCACAATGGGTAGAAAAGGTCGATTTTGACCTATTTGAATCCGAAGGTTTTTCAATCGGGAGACAATTGAAGGAAATGGGCTGGGATAAGCTTTGTTCTCTTGATGTTCCTACCTATCCAGCCCTAGTAAAAGAATTCTATTCAATTTGGCTAGAGGGGATGGAGGTTTAGTTTTAAAGGGAAAAAGGGTAATCACTCAAGCTCGGAAATCTTCTCAGCATCCCCACTGGTTTGACTGCATGAGCATGATGACAGAGGTGCAGCCCTTTCAAGGATGTTGGAAGGGAAGTTAACTGAGTTTGAAGAAATTAGGCCAATCAACTCCCCTAGAATTAGATTATTACACAATATATGCAGTAGATCTTGTTTCCTAAGACTGGTCGGTTTGAGTATGTCTCGGAGCGAGACATTGTGGTTATGGACAGTGTTCTAACTGGGCAGCCATAAATCTGGCAGCAATGATGATTTTTATATGGCAGAGGCAGCTACAAAGAAAAGATCTACCTACCGTATGGAATGGTACTACACTATGGTATTCAGAGCCAAGGGGTTAAATTCAAGAGAATGAACTTTCCAAGAAACCTAAGGCACACAGATTACTATAGCATTCCACATTCATAGAATGGGCTTCAAGAAAGTTAATGGCCAGTGGCAAAGGAGAGGACATGAAGCCAGAGTTGAGGAGGCAAGAGATGAGGATGTCCCTGGGCCATCAGTTGCGGGACCATCTGTTGCTGGACCGAGCACTTCTTCACCCCCTCAGGTGGCATCGGGTTTGTTGGCTGAGTCTGCAGGCTTTTCAGAGAGGCAGCTTGATCAGCTCAGGGCCTTATTGACTGAGCATGATTCAGAGATGAGAGATGAGATGAGGAAGCTCTCTGCTAAGCTTGATGTGATTGCATCTTCTTTCAACAGATTTGTGGATACCCTATCCACTGAGCTTCGCAAGATTTTTGAAAGGCTGGAAGGGATCGCAGATGGATCTAGAGCTTATCTTGATGCCACTGGACAACTAAGAAGGGATATAGACTTTGCTATTACACAGATTGAGGAGTGTCTTGAAGGCTTCAAGAAATCACAGAAAGATGAGATTATGAGTTAATAGGTCATTTGAAGAGAATTTTCTATAAACATACTTGATTGACCTTCTACTTCCTATATTGATGCCTACCCAAGCCAACTCAAGTCAAATCCCATTTAGCCCTTAAGTTTCTGTCAAATCAAATTTAGCTTTTATATTATGTTGATAGCTTGTACTTAGGATATTTACTCCTTTGTATCTTGGTATGATGTAATGTAATGTTTTGATGTAATGAAAAATGTTTGAATGATTGATACAATGATGGTTGCAATGAATGAAAGTCTTAGGATATTTACTCTTTCTTCAATTATTCTGAATCTGAACATCACTTTAAAATTCTTTATTAATTATTTTTTTTACCTTTTTGTTGATAACAAAAAAGGGAGAGAAAAGAAGCATTGTATATGCATAAGAGAAAGAATAAATGGTATCATGAGAGAGAGAATGAGAATACATAAAAGAAATATGCATAGAGAAAGGGGGAGTTACATTATGCAGGGGAGAGCGCGTATACATTCATTGATCAATTTTGCTTATCTTGAAACCGTGGTTTATTTCTTAAATTGAACAAATTTAAAGTCTTGATAAAGTTTACAATGCTTATGAATTCTAATGCATATACTCAAAGTTTTTGTCATCATCAAAAAGGGGGAGATTGTTGACCCAATTATTAATTTTGATGATAAACAAAACTATTTGAGTATAACTCATGAAGTTACTAATGATTTTGATTAAGTGTTTCAGTTTATAACTTGTTTAAATGATCAAAATCTCGAGAGAAATCAAGTTCGGAGCTTAATTCTAATGTCAAGGTAAGATTGCAGACATTAGAGTCGACACCTAGAATCACAGAGTCGACTCCGAAAATGGCACGGACTAGAGTCGACACCTGGAACCTGTAGAGTCGACTCCAATAGAAAAACAGAAAGATGTTTTTTCGGGTCTCAAATTAGAGTCGACACCTGAGGAGTTAGAGTCGACTCCAGAAGAAAAATGTGTCGACCCCATAAAAGTTAGAGCAGACTCCAAATCGGGCTGTTTGGGGATTTCAAGTTAGAGTCGACCCCAGGAAAGTCAGAGCCGACTCCAGATTGTCAGAAACGACTTTCAGATGTGTCAGAACGTCTCTAAACCTACTTTTTACTTTAAATCTCAACGGCTATTACCTTATTTGTTCCTAACTTTTCTTCCATTTTGATTCTAACGGATAGTTTTCATCTATTCTTAGTATTGGAAGGATCTATAAAAGGATGATGGATGTGACCGTTTAGAAGGAGAGAGAAAAACAAGGAAAATAGTAGAAAAAAAGAAGAAAAATCCGAGAGAAAATCAGAAGAAAAAATCAAAGGAAAGATCGTATTGATTCCCTGAAAGAAAAGAGAGAAATCCCTAGTCTTCACACTTTCATTTTGAGGAGATTTCTAAGTTTGAAGAAGCAAACGAGCAAGCCCTAGTTCCTGTTCTTCATCTGTTCTTCCGAGCTTCAAGAGAATACTCAAGGAAGATCCATTCAAAAGCAAGAAAGAGGAGAAGAATCAAGCCACAAAAATCTACAAATCAGGCTTTATTTCTATCTCTTTGTTTGAATAGTTAACTTGTCTTATTTGCTCATTTAAGGAGCAGCTGTTGTATCAAATATTCTTATTCTTCTTGTGGACTGAGTCAATCAGGTGATTGAATCAGTTGAGGCAGATTGCCTTGTGCAAGCAGTTGCTTGTGTGTAAGGTTTTGTGCTGGTGAACCTTGAAAACCAGCTGGGTTCGTTGTGCGCCCAAAAACAACAAGTTTGAGTTGTGATCTTGTGAAACAACTCTGTTGTAATCAAGGTTGATTATAGTGTGGACCCAAGAGGTACTTGGGAGTGGACGTAGGTGTATGTACACCGAACCACTATAAAATTTCTGTGTTTGCAGTGCTTGATTCTTTATCTCTTCCTCTTCATCTCCTCATTGCATATTCTTTTTAATTGTTGCATATCTGTGATTTATTTTAAGTTTGGGGTTTTACTTCAAAAGTGTTTAAATTTTAAAAAGATCCAATTCACCCCTCCCTCTTGGGTTGCTATCTGGGACAACATATGATGAAGAGAAAAGGGGAGAGAGGGCATCCCTGACGCAGCCCCACAGCAGAATGAAAAAAATCCATCTGGCTTCCATTAATGAGGAGAGAGAATGATGGCTTGTGAATGCATGCCCTGATCCAGTCAATAAAGAGGTCATCAAACCCAAATTTCAGAAGAGTTCGGTACAGAAAGACCCAACTCAGTCTATCATAAGCCCACTCCATATCCAGCTTAACAGCTATAAGGCCCTGATCGCGAGAGGATCACTGGAGGTCATGCATAAATTCCTGGGCAATGAAGATGTTATCAGTAATGCTTTACCCTCTGATAAAAGCTCCCTGCTCAGGGGCAATAAAGCGAGGAATGATGATCTGCAGACGGGAGACGAGGATCCGAGCACAGACCTTATAAAGAGTGGTGCAGAGGCTAATGGGACGGTAATGTAGCGGAGTGGAAGCATCCGAGCGTTTAGGCACCAAAGTGATAAATGTCCGATTCCAGTCAGCAGGCATAGAGTTAGATTGAAAAATAAGCTGGATAACCCGCAAAACATCCTGACCGACAATGTTCCAATAGTAGCAAAAGAAAAAAGGCGGGAAGCCATCTGGCCCAGGGGCTTTATCAGGCCCAAGATCCCATAAAGCCTTTTTAACTCATCCTCAGTAATAGCCCTAGTAAGAAGGCCATCTCATAAACAGTGACCTTCTTAGAACTCGGAACCGGTGAACAGGTAACCATCTCCACTATGCTCCGACCATCTAGTCTAATAGAATTATAGGAACAGATCACTAATAACATGTATGTCCTCATAGCAATGCCCCTCCTCATCGACGATGCGTCGAATCCTGTTAGCCGCCCGACGCTTTAATGTAGCCTGGTGAAAGAATATGGTATTATGATCTCCTTCTCTAATCCACTGGATCCGAGACCGCTGTAGCCAGAACATTTCCTGCTGAAGTAAAAGAGAGTGGTGAAGGGCCAACTTAGCTTGGAGAGAAGTGAGGTCAGACTCAGGGACCCCACCTTCCTGATCTTCAATGGACTGGAGGCTATTAATATCAGCTTCCACCTGCTCAACTTTTCTCAAAATGTTCCCAACCTCCATTCTGTTCCAGCTGGAGAGCCTACGTCTCGCTAACTGAAGACGTCTGGAAAGCCTGTAAGTGGCACTACCTCTGACAGGAGTTCACCAAACCTGAGAGAGAATGGACATGGCAGAAGAATAGTAGATCCAAAACTGCTCAAATCG